>VZTX01011453.1:784917-830507 GCA_013400915.1 Pardalotus punctatus
TTTTTTCCCCCTAACTATTTTTTTTATTTTTTTTTTTTTTTTTTTTTTTTTTTTTTTTCCCTCCAGCAACAGGCCAATTTTGGGAAGGTTACTCTGCTGACACCTTTTTTCATACTTATGGGTTTCCCCTCCTCTTTGAAATTTACAGATTCGTTGTGGAAAAATAAAGTTAAGAATTAATTATTTTTAATGCTCAGTTGGTAGCTTCAGAGAGCAGTTGTCATAATTTCTTTTTCGTTGTTCTTGAATAGAAATGGATATTTTTGCACAAACTTGTTTTGTTAGTTTAGGCACAACATTGAATGTATTTAAAATTAAAGGAGAAATATATACAGTTGCTCAAATTTCAAAGCTGGAAAAGCACAAGAAGAAAGATCTATGATGCTGGGGACAGATTTGTAGTCCCACCTTCAATTTCAGCTATATCTAATGTAAACTGAGGATCAAAGTACTTGTATATGAGCCAGATGAGGGTGGAGTATTTTGTGTGCTAATCTTTAATGTACACAGAGATGAAAATTGAGTTTGGGCTCTTTTTTTGGTACTTTGTTTTGTACAAAGAATCCCTGAAAACTTTTCTTTAAATATTAATTTGAAAAAAAAAATTAATTACTTACATTTTTAGACGTTTATGTGGAGGAATGGAAGAGAGTAAGTCTCATGACTGTTTGTCCAGAGTAATGGCAATGGCTTATATCTTTATGTAAGAATAATATAGTTTCTAGTGAGTATATTTTACAATTTTTTGACAGACTGAACAAACACTTACACTTCTTTACCTGTGTTTTATCCCATGAATGATGAATCTTTTGCTCTGGGGAAATAACTTAAGGATTTTCCTGCACATACTAGACATAAGAAACCTACATCTGCCTTTTTATAATGAATAGATGAAACATTACAGGAAATTCAAAGAATTCAAAATAATCTCAGCCAGAAAGTAATAAATATGGTGCATATTTGAACATGTAGAACATTCATTAAATGCTAATGATGATAATAATGCCTGAAAAATTACTTGAAAAAGAACAGAAAATCTCCTGTGAAAGACAGTTCTTCCAGCAAAGGAAACATTCCTTTGGTGGTCACATCAATCTGGTCCTTTGCAAAGGCACATAATACATCACAGCTGGCTGTCTCAGGAACGCCTCGGGAGCAGGTTCAGAGAGGTGTTGACGGGGTCAGGAGAGAGATGTTAGGTTTCTGCTGCATGCAGAGAAATTTTGCAAAATTCTTGCCAGCTTAAGGGCATTTGTGTCTAAAATTGGCAGTTTCATCACATCAGAAACACCTCTAAATCCCTATTGTAAAAGTAAGTGAAAACTTTTTCCCCACCCTTAGGCAAAGAATTTGACTAGCACTGTTTGAAGAAAAGAACCGCTTTTAAGTTCAACCAGCCCTGAAATCTAAAGAAGGCAATATTCAAAGCTGTCCCAAAGGGTTTGATGAATAATTTTAATAATTTTCTTCTTCTTCTTCTTTTTTTTTTTTTTTTTTTAAATATAAGCGGGTCTGTAAGCCATTGTTACCAGTGTTCACGAACATTTTCATACTTTATCCCTGGGTTTCAAGAGAAAAAAGGTTTATTTTATGTAGTTAAACAAAAAGAAAAGGAAAATATGGGTACTACAGCTCTGAAATTCCCTGGTTGCTATTTCTATTACCTGTGAAATTGCCTTTTATTGCAATGTCTAGCCTGGAAAAATTCTGGAACATCTTATATTGTGCTTTTTATAGTTCTTTGCACAGAAGCAACTGGATCAAGTACAACAATTGAAGACAGCTTCAAAACACTCTCTCTCCCTCACTCATGTTTTTGAAAATCGTCTACCATTGGCAAGAGAATGTCAATTATTTCCTCTCTGGGATGAGGCTCAGGATAGAAGACTGTATATATATTAACAAAAAAGAATCCCAGAAATTCATACTGAGTAAGCATCTTGCTGGGGGCATGTCTGTGGCACCTGGCTGTAACTATATCAATGATCGGAGTTGCTTCTGCTTCTGGAGCCTCATGGCCAGCGTAGCTCTTAGTGTCAATGTGGAGAAAAATGTTTCTCATGTATTACACCTGCAGGTGAGCAGGGAGTCACCATATCTTGTTATGGAATCACAGAATGCTAAGGGGTTGAAATGGACCATAAAGATCATTTAGTCCTGACCCCTTCTGCCATGGGCAGAGACACCTCCCACTAGACCAGGCTGCTCAAAGCCTTACCCAGCCTGGCCTTGAACACTGCCAGGGTTGGGGCATCCTCAACCTCCTTGGGCAACCTGTTCCAGTGCCTAAATTTTGCCTCACTCAGTTTGTACCCATTACTCCTTGTCCCATTACTACAGTTCCTGATGAAGAGCCCTGCTCCAGCTTCCCTGTATCTGCCTTCAGATACTGAAGGGTTGCAATGAGGTCTCCACACAATCTTCTCTTCTCCAGGCTGGACAGAACCCATTTTCTCAGCCTTTCCTTGTAGGGGAGGTTCTCCAGTTCTTTTATCAACTTTGTGGCCTCCTCTGGACTTGCTCCAACAGTTCCATGTCCTTCTTATCTTGGGGACACCAGAATTATCCTGCAGTTAGCATTACAGTGCTTGAAATTTTAAGTGACCAAAAGTTACATTGATTCCACTTCTTTTCCCAAAAGCACATGTCCCTGACTATTCTCACTTGCCTTTACCTCCAGCTTTAACCTTTCCTACTTCCATGCAGCTTCTTTAATGTGTTCATACTAATAGTGGGAGTAGGGTAGGATGAGGGAGCTGAAAGTTTGTAAAGGGGGTGAGGAACAATCAAGAACATTATTAAGACACTACTGTGTGAGATCTGGGAGTTGCAATAAATTTCACAGCGCTCACTGGGTTCCCATTTCTCCCTGTGGTTTACCAGCACAGAATAGCAACAATCACTCTGATTTTGGACTGCAGGATATGGGGTGGCAGTGGCGGTAGTATTTGAAACTGAGTGAACTGAAACGATGACATATTGGCTTCTCCCTCCACTTCTCTCCCACTCTGTCCCCTGGGGAATATTTCATTGATGTGATGTGGAAAACAAGCCTATTTCCAAGCGGTCTCAAAGTTGATCCTTACATTACACATGTTGCAGCAACTGTTTCTGATTCTCACTGTCATGTCCTTACTCAGCTGAGGTCGTATATGATTGAAACTCTGTCTTTATCCATCAACCCTCCATGTTATTTGAATTTGTTTAATTGAGTGCTATTTTTGTTTCTGTAATCCATAAAACATCCACATAAAGTTAAAGCATTGTGCATAAACAACAATGGATGACAGCTTTTTATCAGTATGACTCTAATGTCTGACTATCTATTTATAGGGCATATTTGTATTTAAATAATAGTTTAAGGTCAGAATTACATCTCTTCTGCTCTGGATAAGTATATGCTATATAAAACTTACAATTTCTACTGTATTTTGCGCTATTTTACATATGCATTTCCTCATAGAATGTTTCATACGACAAAAAGTGAGGAAATCTATTCCAGCAGAAGCTGTGAGGGTAAAGGTCAAGACTGTGTTTACTCACACTTGGAATTTGGCAAGATAATTGGAATAATGTCACATACAACACAGATCAAAGTTCTATTTTATGAAACTCCATTCTTAGGGATAGCACATCCCAGGAGAGCAGGGTATGCAGAAGGAGTTGTTCTAGCACCAGAAAGGATTACCAGCAATATTGTCTATGGCATCTAGTTTCCTTTGGAGGCAATCAATCTAAACACTATCCATTCCTCATATTATGTTTGAGAGCCACAGAATTTAATGGAAATTGAACAGTTAGGTCTTAAGCATAAGATCATGGTACATCAAATTTCATCCTATCACTTTCTGCTGGCCTTGAGCTGAATCTAATGTTTGGAGAAAGCTGTTTCTATAAAGACGGAAAGTTTGAAGCTGGAAGCATGAAGAGTTGAGAATTCCTTGGTGCTTTGTTCCAGTTTCTAAAACCAGAGCAGCTACAGCTTCCTTCTCAATTGCACTTGGCTGACCTCAGTCATCAAACATTGTTTTTCTCTCATTGCTTTCTCTCCTATGTTATATTCTTCTGCTTCATATCTTCTCCTCATACAGACTCTATACTTGCTACAAACAGGGCATCTGTCAAGTTTCTTTTTGCAAAACAAATTTACTCAATGCTTCTCATCTCTCACAACCAATTTTATATCCCTTAACCTTTTCCTGTGACTTTTAACTGAACATCTGTTTTCATTTCTGACCACAGTATTGATTCAATTCCTGTCCTTTGGGTCTTTTGGGCTTGTACTGCCACCATACATCTTTTCAAAACTGCTCACTTGGGTTCCTAGTGGTGAAAAACTGTGAAAGTTTCCTAAACTTGAAAAATATCAGCAAAGCCCCAGACCTTTGCACACAATTTTGAGGTACTAAGCCTTGTGCATGGAAGTCAATACTGTACCAAGTGGCCTTGTTGCTAAATTGTTCATCTTGCCTCAAGGCAGGCGTTTAGATCACCTGAGGTCCTTTTCAACATGTTTTACAAGATTCTTCCTTTTCTTGTGTCTGTGATTGTTGTCACACTAGCTGATCGTTTTTCTTCCTCTCTCTAAGTATTGGCCCAGTGTTAGCACTCTTGCAGTCTGCTGGATTTTCTCAGGAATAAGAGATTGGCCACATGTATGGAATGGAGTGAAAGGATGGGAGAAGGAGGGTTATAAATTTGCAAATGGAGACTTCTCTGGCTAAAGAAAATAGAAGCAAAATTCTTCTTGAATCAGAACAATTACTGTACTGGAATTATTTGCCCTTTCATTATTTATCTGTATTTCAGCAGTTTCTTGACTATAACCAGTTAAAATTAACATTTGGAGGAATATATTCTCTGGAAGTATTTTAATTGTATATTTGGGTTTTTAACATATCCTTATTAAAATGGTAGAAACTGATAAAATCTGCTGCTCTCAGTTGCTTATTCAGGTTTTCTGACAATAGAGAGGGCTGCTTAAGAGACAGTTGAAGAAGCTGAGCTTTGCATTAAAAACTAAAAAGTTGGGAGTAACTACTCTTTACTTTGACATGATTACTCTTTTTTTTACTTTGTTTTCTTTCTTTATTCATTTTTTTCTTTTTTCCTTTTTTCCCTTTTTTCTTTTTTTTCTTTTTTCTTTTTTCTATTTTTTCCTTTTTTTCCCCTTTTTTCTTGTTTTCTTGTTTTCTTTTTTCCCTTTTTTCTTTTTTTTCTTTTTTTCTTTTTTTCTTTTTTCTTTTTTTTTTTTCTCTGCTGCCAGGCAGTACAGCCATGTTCTAATCCTTTGGCATGACTTGGTAAATGAAGTCTTATAATCAAAACTGGCCAGCTTTCCATGCTCCCTACCCCCAAAGAGAAATGTTGGGCTGATGCAGAGACTACTAACTGTTACTTTATCTACACTTTGCAAACTAAATACCCACTTCAGCAATCAACTATACTGGTGTAAAGAGAGAGTAACTTCATTCCAGCAAACAGAAATTCTGCTGGTTTACATAAGTTCTGTTAAGAACATAATTCAGCTGATCATCCATCTGCCTTTAAGTGTCGCCTTTTGCATGTGACAAATGTTCCAAATTATTCTTCCATAAATTAAGATTGCACTTATACTGCCAGCAGCTATTTTCTTTCTGCCACTTCTAGTGTGCCAAAGGAACAGTGGGAGAGAGACATTCTCATGGCAGTAAATATTTTTGAAATTTAATATCTTCATAATTGTGCAATCTACAGGAAAGGAAAATGTCCATAACCATACTCTAAGTGTTGTGTCAGCAGTCTCCATCAGTGTCTAACAGATCAAGTATAGGCTATTTTTGTATCATAGGATTGCTCTTATATTAAAAAAGTTTACGGGTTCAATTTGCTTATTTAACAACAACAAAAACTTTTTCTTTTTTTTAATTACTTTTGTATCCAGCTTTTATTCTGTTTTGCTTTTAGGAAGATTTTTCTTCTGAGAATGTGCAGGTAAGATGCATAATATATACTGGCAAATCCACATGTGTCGACAGTAATTGTGTTTACTGTGTGTAAGTGAGGTAAATTAAAGCTGTATAGAGGTTGCAAAGCTAGCACAGCATGTACAATTAGAAGAAACTAATTTTGCTGGGAAGCAGATGGAGAATATGCAGTTGCTTATATGCACATTAGTAATTGCACATGTTTGCAAAGGAGAAGTTTAGACACAAGAAGTGCACAGTTGTGTCTATACCTGCCTGTGCATTAATACGTGTAGGTAATTTCTTCATGTGGTGCAATTTAGATTTTTTCTAGTTTCATTCTTATTACAAGATTAAAAATAAAACATTAATTTCAGGGACATTTTTTACCCTGTCTCTCCTTTTGTTGGTTACTATAAAATGTAGGTTTTTTTAGATGTTGCAGAAATCTGGTGTTAAAAATTTTAAGTACATATTCTTTTAATGTAAAACAGTTATATGATTAGAAATATATAGCCTGTTTTTCTTAGTAACTCTAACACTCAAAAGGGTGTCAATGACTGTACCTCCATATAACTTTCTTTATAAAAGGAATGTAAGGCAAAGAAAGTAACTAGTAACTAAAAATAAATTGGACTTGCAATGCAGTCCAACACGGAAAGCTGTTGATGCATTTCATGAAGCTACTGAGAGTCCCTCAGAAGGCTTTCTGGAAGTAGCCAGAGATCACTTCTGTTAGGCATTAAGTGGAAAGTGCCTCAGTTTCCTGCCAGACATCATTGTACTTCTGTCTGAAGTGTTGGGCCATGAGACTGCTGCTACCTTCATTCTCCTCTTACACTGTTTTATGAACTATCAATTTTGTGCAGCATGTTAAAGCTCCTTTTCATGTTTTCTGCTTTTGTAGCTGAGCAGACACAAAAATCCTGTGAATTCACTCCCCCGCTCCTTCCTCTCCCCCTTCTTTTTCCCCCCTCCACCCCCTTCCCCCATTAAGCCTTTTGACTTTGATTTTATAAGCTCTATGATTTTGTTTTAATTTTTCTATGATATTTTGATATTTTCCTCCAGGAAGGCAGTACCAGGGTGCATTATGTCCCCAAAAAATGTCTGCAGAAATAGCAGTTCATATGATTGACTAAGAAGATATACCACCTCTGGAAAAATTAAATCAACAGCCTTAGTTTGCAGCTGGAGAAAAAATGTTGGGAGGGAAACCGCTTTTCTGAGACAAAATCAAAGGCAGTGTTGAGGCAGCCAAATTGGAATAGTACAGAGACCCTGATCCTAGTAACAGCAAGTCCTGCATACTGAGAACCTTTGGTACTTGAACCATGTCCGCTGTTGAAATTTGGATTCAAGCAGAGTTCTTCTTGCTGGCTCATCACTTCCAAGAGACTCATGCCCTGTGGTAACAGCCCTCACCTGCTCCTGCACTAGTCTCTCATTCATTATCTGCTTTTCTGGGTTCTTTTGTTTTAAACACAATTAGGTAGCAAGACATGGGAACACTCACCCTTCGTGCTAAGGCTGGGTGAGTGTTCAAAGGACACTTAATTTTGGGAATACTGCAATGAGTGTGGCCCAGGGCGCTCTCTGTGCTTGCATTAATACAGCCCGGGACTATGCCCTGTGCGCAGATCTCCTGGCCTTGCCCTCTCCCAGTAATATTTTCTGCAAGGAATGACACTTGAAGTGAGTTATGAACTATTTTTCTCCAAAAACTTACTTTTTTTTGTATTTACAGGCAAGCCCAACAGGACTGTTTAAAATGTGTCTTGGTTTGGAATGGGTCAAGTCTTTATATTAATGTGCCACATTCTGGTGTGAGTTAAATAATATCAATCCAAAATGACATAATTGCTCCACATATCAGGATGATTCACTAAGGCTGAGGAAGATTGTGTTCCACAACTTAAAAAACAGATTTAAAGAAGAACAAATTTAACAGGCTGAGGCTTTGTTGATGTTGTTAGCAGTAATACTAGTACAAACATTTCATAGCAAAAATGAGAAAACTAATGCTAATCTTTTTAGAACACTACATACCATACTTTTCCAAATGCTTCTTTTGACCTTTAGCACTGATTTTTTTTACTTGTTTGCCAGTTAGCATTCTTAAATTATTGTGAAGCAGAGGTCTTGAAGAATTCAGGGTTCATACCTGGCAGCAATACTATTTTCTTCTAATGCATCTAGAAAAGCAGGAGCAAACACCCAAAAATGAGTCAGGGCTGGGAATGCTGCTCAGGACAGGCAGCAGCAGTATTTTCCCCACGAGGTGATACAGATGCATCATAAACTGAAGCCATTAGCTTTGAAGGCTTTTAACAGCCTACTTTAGCCCTCAGATGAGCCCTTCTCTAGTAATTCAGTCTTCAGTCTAAGATGCTCAAAACTGTGGTGAAACATCTGTTTTTTATACACTGTACTCCGCAGAACTATAGAATCATTTAAGTTGGGAAAGACCTCCAAGACCATTGAGTCCAGCTTCTGACCAATCACCACCTTGTCAACTAAACCACAGCACTTTTATGTCCAGTTGCTTCTTGATCACTTCTGGGGATGGTGACTCCACCATCTCACTGGGAAGTCTGTTCCAATGCTTGGAATTGACTTCACCCTTTCCATGAAGAAACTCCTCCTGAATTCCTTCTTCTCTTGGACCTTCCCTGGTGCAACTTGAGGCTATGTCCTCTTGTCAGACCACTAGTTGCCTGGAAGAAAAGGCTACTTTTCAGGAAGTTGTAGAGGGCGACAAGCCTGAGCCTCCTTTTCTTCAGGCTCTAAAAAACCCCAGCTCCCTCAGCCACTCCTCATATGGCTCACTCACTAAATCCTTCACCAGCTCCATTGCCCTTCTCTGGACATGCTCCAGCACCGCAATGTCCTTCCTGAATTGAAGGGCCCAGGACCGGACACAGAATACTCCAGGTGTGGCCTCTCCACTGCCAAGTACAGAAGGAGAATCACTGTCCTGGTCCTGCTGGACAACCTATTTTTGATAGAAGCCAGGATACCATTGGCCTTCTTGGCCACCTGGGCACAGCTGCCTCATGTTCAGCTGTTGTCCCCCAGCACCCTCAGGGCCTTTTCTGCTGGGCAGCTTTTCAGCCATTCTGTCCCAAGCCTGTAGCACTGCGTAGGGTTGTTCTGGCCAAAGTGTAGGACTTGACACTTGGCCTTGCTGAACCTCAGACAGTTGGCCTTGGGCCATCAATCCAGACTGTCCAGATCCCTCTGCAGAGCCTTCCCACCCTCCAGCAGATCAACAATCCCGCCTAATTTAGTGCTGTCTGCAAACTTACTGGGGGTGCACTTGATGTCCTTGTCCCGATGATCAATAAATGTATTGAACAGGACTGGCCCAATTCTGAGCCCTGGCAAACCCCGCTAGAGAATGGCTACCAGCTGCATGAGGCACCATTCCCCATGACTCTCTGGGCCTGGCCATCCAGAGAGTTTTTAACCCAGCTAAGAGAGCGCCTGTCAATCATAGTCATATGTCAATTAGTCTTTAATTAACATTTTGTTAAAATTAATTACACTAATAGCCCATGGTACAGGATATGTGTATGACTAGTCCTAGAAAATCTTTTATGCCACATGCCTCTGTCATAGTTCCTGTACACACTCATGGGTTCATGTCGACAAATAGCATATTTGTTAAAGCAAAGGCATCATCTTTTCATTTGATGAGGAAAATGTTCAATGATTTCAGCTTCTTTAAATAATAAGATCTTCTAGTAAACTTTTGGTTGATTTTTAGTCAACTGCCTTGCTAGCTGTATGCTATTTCCTTCATTTCTGCATTCAATTCAAGTAGCTGATGTTGGCCTATAGAACCTACTCCTTGCTGAATGTGCACCTCTTTCTTCCTGCATTACTATGTTTGAGTCTTCTCAAGGAAAATCAGAGAGACTTGAGCAGTCTCAAAGCAAAATCCTCAGCTGTGGAATATTTTTAGTCTTTGTTTTGACAGGCCATGAATCAGGGAACCTGAAAGGAAATGTATGTCATTTGTTGCAGTCTTCTTTGAACACGGCAGTGGGTGGAACTGCATTTTTGGAAAACTAGAACCTATATGATTTAATAAGTTTTGAAAAGTGTGCATCTATTCAAGGTCCACACATCAAACACATTTTGTTAATAATAAAATGTCTTCTCAAGTAAGAAACTTCTTAAAGGAGTACAGTACACTGTGTGCCCTGACTTCTATGTGCTTCTAGGACTCTAGCTCACCTATAAATGCCCCAAAATTCACATTCTATTTGGAGATGTATTATTATTTCTATTTGGAATTTACTGAGGTTAGAAAAATTGCTAGAATAGTTCACTTACTTCACATAAATTCAAATACAATACACCAAAATACAGTAAGAAAACTGTTTCTTAACATCACCTCTGGATCCAGAAAGAGATTCTCTGTGGCTGCTTTGTCACTTTGTTGGTGGTTTTCTCCAACATTTATGCAAATGAAGCAACAAATTCTACTTCACTGTAGTGATACTGTAAAGAAAAAATTATTAATTGCCCTGTCAGATATGATATGTCTTCAAGATCCAGAGGATATATTTAACTTGTGACTTTATTGATCTCAAATGTGTTAGAAATTCATGAGCACTTTTAAATTCAGTCTACTGTGAAAACTTTGATTCTACAGGGTTTTTTTGCCTACAAAACTTAGCTAAGTGTCATTAAAAGCCTCTTTCTAAAAAAAAGAAAAAGAAAAAGAAGATTAAGAAAAAGGTGAACATCAGACAAAACTTTTTCACTTTCAGTGTGACTGAGTGTTGGCACTGGCTGCCCAGAGAAGTTGTGTAGTCTCCATCCTTGGTCCTGGGCAACTGGTTGTAGGTAGCCCTGCTTGAGGAGGAAGTATTGGACAAGATCATGCTTAGGGATCCCTTTCAACCTTCTTTTTATGACTGTATTTGAGTATGCAGAAATCTTTTGTCTTTCTTTTAAAAAATCTTCTAATTTGAAAGCTAATTTGCCATGATTCCACTGTCATTCCGCCAAAGTAAAAGCTCATCTTGTGAGACTCTTAGGTTAGCTAGCTGTACCTATCAGCACTTTCAACTAAGAAAAATGCTGGTGGAGGCCACACAGAGGTTCATATTTGTGTTTTGTTTGCACTAACATATCCCAGGCAGCCCAGAAAATACCATATGGAATGCATGGAGAGAAGGGAGTGGCTAGTCTTCAGAGATGAATCTTCATGAAATTACATTTCTTGGAAGAATACCAGGGAATGCTGCAAATAAAGCACAGCATATGTATAAAGATGCTGTTATCTTGGTCACTAAGGATTAGGTGTTCCTTCATCTTTTTTCAAAGCAATGCTGTCTTCTCTGAAAGATGAAGCTCAGTCCCCAGTACGTAGTTAGTGGCTCTAAAGAAAACAACTTCCCACGGCATTTATTATTTGAGCTCTGTTTTTAAAAACAAAAGCAGACTGAGTATGCCAGATCTTAATGCTGTGAGAGCTCATGCTCATTTCTGTGTGCTTGACTTCCCCTGGGCCTCATATGCATATAACCTGACACCACTGGTTTGTAGCATGTGTACACTCTTCATTCTGTTAGCTTGAGGAAGTAGTGTTTTTCATAGTTAATTGTAATTATCTAATCAAAACAAAAAATAACCTTAGAGGAAGCTCTTCTACTTTGAAGTGATGTAGGAAATCTGTGTTCTCTACACAAATGCACAGATCCACCCAATCAAGTCATCGAGGCTCAGAGAGAGGATGCAGGTGTCATTCTCAAAAGCAGAGTCCATACATAATACTGATTGAGTGGAGTTTGCTATTTTTTTCACATCCCAGATGAAGAGCATTATTATTTCTTGCTTGCACTTAGCTTTGAATCTTTTTGACTCTATTCCCTCCTCTCTTTTTTTTCCCACCCCCACTGGAAGAGAGTAGATCTTTATTTTCTTTTTCCTTGTACAAATCTAAGTACTGTCTCACAAGGTGACTAAAATACTATTGTCCTGAATGGACATGCCTAAGGTTGGTCACTACAGCTTGCTTCTGATATTTTCCTGATTTTCTATAGGTGGCACTACTTTCAACTCACCAGTGTTTATCAACTGTACCAGAAAAAACTTAAATAACTATTCCCCAAATATCTCCATAACAAACAAATAAAATAAAAAAAAACCAAAACAGAAACATACCATATGGTAGAGCTATTTAATGAAAGTACCATCTGAAAACTGGCATATTAAAAGATTTGCAAATGAGAAATAACCAATCTCTAACCAAGGCTAGAAATTCTTAATTAAGAATTTCCAGTAATTAATGCAGCACAGTAAACACACTTCCAGCATTCCTTCCCAGAGCCTCCAGCATAGTGTTTTTAGTAAAGTTAGTAAATTCCTTTTTTTCCCTACTGTTAACACAGAAACTCAGACCTTTTATTTCTGTCACTGCTTTGTGACCGAATTGTGTCAAACACCAGTTTGTTGAAAAAAGTCATTAGGGCAGACACAAAATGACTTTATTGCAGAAAATTATTAGCAAATTAAGTCAATCCCTTAATAAATATCCACAGTGGGGTTTGCAAGATATGCTCTGTTTGGTTGGTGAAGCATCTAAGTGCATTCCAGTTAAAAGTACTATTGTCCAAAGACTTGGTCTACCAGATTCAGCTTGTGTGTGCAATGTAAGCAAAATTATTGTTAAGAGCTGGAACAACTTTATGAGTCAAGACTGAGGTCAAATTCAGAACTAAGCACTATTTTCCTGCTAGGCATCCACATATGAGTGAACATGCAATTTTATAAGATTCAGCCTTTTAAACAACAGAATAATTAGGAAAATACAATTGTAGAACAGCTTTGTAGTTATAGAGAGCTGTGGTTGTAAAATAGATGATTCAGTCTGTGAAATTGCATTAAAAATATTTGCATGGGGAATTTTCCTTTTTGCACAGTTTGTGATAGCTGCTAATTATTTAGGAGCTGAGACCTAGATAAATTATCACATCATAAATCTACATAGCATGTTATTATTAATTGTAATTTTTTTGTGAAGTAAATGGAAGCAAGCTGGTTGAAATTTTTAGTAGCTGAATGACACTTTCAGCTTACATGGATAATTAACAACCTGATCTCTGCTGGGACTTGGAACATGAAGGTGGAATTATTAATTTTGTTTTATAGTACTTGAAAGTAACTTACTCAACTTGTAGACTTAACATTTTAAAAATGGAAAATACTCAGCTCATTCTTAGAGAATGCAGAATAGCAAACTGGCCAGATGCATGAAGACCCTGGCTTCTATAATTTTCCTATGCCATATTTTTCCCTCCCTCATGCTAGACATACCACAACATTGCAAATCTTTTTTCACAGCTTCCTTTCACAGTGCATGTACATATTTGTTAGCGGGTCCACACTCAACATGGTGGAAATAAAGTTTCTGAGTGAGAGATTGATGTGGATTTTTCAGTAGTTGTACACCGCCTCGGATTTATCCATAACTAAATAGGTGTTCCTAGTTGAGGAATTCTTATTTTTTTGGTTTGATTTTTTCACCTGCTATTCTGTTTTTAAAAATGGTGAGACCAGGTTCTCCTAGAAATCAACAGTGAGGCACAGAGAAGAATTCAACATGTGTGACAAGAGATCTCTCAATGAAGTAGGATAAATCACTTCCTGAGGGGCCAATCTCTCTCCTGACTACAGGGTAAAGCTTGAGAACTACCTCTAACAAGTCACCACAACTTTGGGCAGACACAGCTGTTTAGAGCAATCCCAACTTTAAGTACCAGGTCAGAACTTGCCCCTTGCAGCAGTCACAGGTAGGCTCAGACCGACCTGAACTTCCTTCTCAAGAATATGATCTTATGGAAATATCAAAACTGCACTGGAGTAGCAGAAGCAGAGAGAGAGGTGCATCAGCTGTTGTGAGTACTCAGCAGTGGAAAAGAGAACAAGCTAAAGAATCTCATCATACTACTGTAAGTTTACTCTTCATTTGAATCTTGCACTTGGCAGGAGGTTTTTGTGCCCTCACCAAAGTGGGTGTGATAGAATGGGGAATTTTGTTATAGGGTCACAAGGTTGCACAGAGAAGCTGTGGAAACTCCACTGCTGGAGGTACTAAAATGACAACTTAAGCCTAACACTGGAGGTGACTTGAGCAGGATTTTGGACCCAAAAACATCTGAATGTCACCTGCAACTTGAATTATTCTATGATGAAAAGTCAGGGATAGCATCTGTATGAGGACAAAAAAGGTAAATTTAGTCTCTTCAACTTTAGCAAATTTGGGAGATGCTGTCATTTTAATAATCATGAATAGCTCTATACAGGGTGGATGGATGGTCAACTGTTTCCCTTTTCCACTCTACAGGGGGTGATCTGACACTAAATGCATGCTGCCAATCTAAAATGAGCAGGAGGAGCCAGGTCTTCATGGAGCAGACAACAGACCTGCGGAGCTCTGCTAAATCATGCAGCAATTGTGAAAAACTTAGTTTGGGATATATATTTGAGAGATATATCCACTGACAGTTCCTAAGTATGCATAATTACATTTGGTTAAAGAAGCCAATGATCTGACCCTCACTGGAGGCCTGGAAATTATTGGAGGGATGTTGCATATGTGCTTGGCTTGTTCTTTCTCTTGCTTGCTTGCTGATGGCCACTGTTGGAGACAGGATTGTGGGCCAAGCTACCCTTGGTTTAAAGCAAAACTGTCATTCTTGCATTATTTTAGACCAACATAAGGATTTTTAACCCTTCCTGGCAAAATGACTTTTTCTAAAAATGGCTGGCACCAGCACTCAAATATATGTCAGTCTTTAGATTAACTACCTCTTGGCTAATTTGAAATGGGAATCCATAGTAGATTTTTATATTTAGGGGTATATATACCCCCAAAATTCTGTAATACATATAAATATTTAAGTAAAAAATATATAATACATATAGAACTCAAAATAACTCTTATTTTTGTCCTTAGCTTTGGAATCTGTCACTCAGGATCACTCTTAAGGAATACAAAACACAGAAATTTTTGCTAGATTCCTTCTAAAGTAATAGCAGTCTCAGAATAGTTTTTTCACAAATAAATTCAAAATTCAGTATAAGAAGCAACTGTGGATTTCTTAAGTTTTAAGTTATCCAGGGGCATTCCTCATAATCTACAGTTGCAGTTTGGCTTGACATAAAAGACACGTGGATGCCTTTGAATATTCCATGCCTGAATTAGAGGGTTTCCCCTGATGTGTCATTTTTGCCTTTTTTATTTTTTTTATATAGTGATAGAAATATGGCCAGTGTTATACAAAGCAGTGAGTCCGAGCATTGTAAAGCATATTATGTTGATTGTTCTGGCATAAATTTGTTTCAGGTTTAGGCTAATTCAGGAGACCAATTTTTCTTCTTCATGTGCAACATTTGGGACTAGGATGTAGCTTTAAGGGTGCAGCTATCTGGCACTCCAAAGCAGCTTTGGGGAAAATAACCCCTTTTCATTGACAAATAAATCAGTCTATTATGTTGTATCTCAATAGATTATTGAAAAGATACTATTGAAAGAGGAAAGCTAAAATGTGTGATGTTCTGCTTACATGGATTTAGAAAGTGAGGTAAAATACTGGAATTATTCTCAAAAACCTTTGGAGGAGTTTGGGGATTTGGGTTTATAATTAGGCTTAACACATGTTCTGAAATGCCCTGTATCACAAGACAAAGTTTAAGGTTTAAATATAGCATTTTATATCCCTGATCCAAACATTGGCAATGGGCTTACTAGGTTAAAAAATACCTGTACAGGAAAGCAGGTGAGATTAGACACAAAAGAATTCTCCTGCAGGCCACATCTGGAGGAGGTGATTCTGAGAGACAGGATGATAAGAACAGTGAAGAACACATGACATTTTCACCTGCATTATGAAAATAACTTCTTGGAATGTTGTGGGATTTCTGGACATGATTAGTAGACCTGTCAGAACATTTTGTTCAAATTATTTCTCTTCAGACAATAATTGTATTTAGCAGCTGAACAGGAGATTAACAGGTTTGGAATGATCAGACAATAAAACCAAAATTAGGTAACATTTTATTTTGATGAATATTGCCATAAAATATCTCCTTTATCACCTTGCCATTTATTGTTTCAGTATAAAAGTACTTCCAGGACAATATATTTTCTAACTTTCCATAAACATATACCTTTGGGTTTTCAGAAAATAGAAATAAAACCATTTAACTGAAATACTTCTTATAAAAGCTATACCTTTCTTGCTGTCTCCCAAACATCAGATTTTAATCTACTAAATTCTGTCTAGTTCTTAACATAGAAGAGTGGATGGGAATAAAAGCTGTTACAGAAGCAGGGAGGCAGTCAGACACTTCAACCTCTCCCTCTGGCTCTTACACAGACTGTGGACACCATGGGGAAACTGCGGGTTACTGGGGCATGCAGTGTGTTATTGTTATTGGGATTGTTTCTTGGTTCCTACCCACACTTGCATCTAAGCCTTGCAGTTTCTTTCTGCTTATCTTTTCAAAGATATGGCTCTTTTATAAGCTTCCCTCTCCTCAATTTAAAAATTAATTTCCCACATAAATGAATACAGTATCCTTTTCTTCCCATCCAGACAAATGGATTTTTTTTCTTATTAATGCTGCTCCAGGACTTGCAAATTCACATTTTCTTAAGCCACTGTAAGTTGTCTCTCTTTTTGAATCCCTTTACTGTCTTCTGTTTCTGTATTCTAGCAAATGCAGCTTGTGCATTTTCCCTTTTTCAGGCCCTTAATGGCCAATCTTTATTTTTGATGTCATTTTTGACCTCTTGTCATTTTTGATTCATTGCTAGAAAGTTCTGTTCCTGCTTCTAATGAGCCCTGGCCTCATCATATGTTAGTTTTATTTCCAAAAGTATGTTAATTCTTCCTGTTTTTTCATGTAAGTGCTTTTCCGTGGAAGGACCTACCTAAAAGTCAAATCATTGCTTTCCTTTAAGAGTCTTCTTGGGATTCTCGTTTGTGCTCATACCTGCAGAAAACCTGACACCTCTTCAGCTAACAGGGTGATTAATGTAATTTTCTTCTCTTAAGCTCTCTTACATCTAACTTATCTTTCTTTGCAATGTTAAATATTACATATCTTTTCTTTGGCATAGTATTTTTCTTGTTCTGTTCCTGCTTAACTGGCCATGATCAGGACTAAAATTTCAAATGTAATCAGAAATAAGCAAGAAAATTATAAAACAAAATGAATGAAATACTGAAATGCAAGCATTGTCTTTTCTCACACAGGAGATATCAGCATTTCTACCAGTCTTGGAAATTTGGTTTTGAATTGGGCATGAAAAAATTTCAGTGCTGAGAATATCACCAGAAATAGCAGCTTTGCAGACTTCAAAAGGAAGCCTTGTGAGACTATGATTTAAATGATTTGCATTTGCAAGTGCAAACAGCTCCACATCTTATAGAATGGAAGCAGGAGAAATGCAAAAAACTAATAAGCAAAGCAAAAGAATAGTTTTATGCAGGTATGTGAATGCCCTCATTTTAATCATATGGTTTTCATTTTTCAATTTCCTTATTATTTAAGGAGCCAGATGAATCACCATTATTTTTATTTACTGCTGGCACTTCTGTCATGCCTCATAACCATCCCCCAAAGATGTATGTGTGGGCAGATCAAATACTAAGCCAATGCACCTGAGTGCCCTAATAGTCAACTTCATAAGCATAATATAGTCCAAGTTCCACCATGATGTAGTTGACAGCATCATTCCAGAGCCAAAGAAAATAAATGATATATCAGCTGATACTCTTAGGCCAAAATATAGTCAGGAAAAATTCTTCAAAGCCAGATCAGTACTGCAAAATGTATTCATTATTTGAAACATGTCAAGTAAGTATTTGCTTTGCGTCACTACACATATTAAGTGTAGATCCACAGTCAGCTTCCTCCCATTTTTCACTGGAAGTCATGAGATATTACTTGATGATTACATTAATTTTACTTGTTTGTGCTGATACTCTTTGAAAATGATCACCTGGACTAAGTGCAGTTGTGTTTTTTAATCAAAATGTCCATGGCTACAGCCCCTCCCTCCCAGTGTCCCATCTGTTTCTCTAGATTTCTTTGGGTCCTTGAATGTTAGATGCACAAGGTCACTTTGCCAGTGTGTTACACTCCTTACTGCGGGTGAGCTGCTTCCATGATCAGCCCAGGCAAAGAGGGCATCCCTTTTGCACAGGGAAAGCAGCACTGATTGAGGTGCTTAAGGAAGAGCTGTGAAAAAATGTAGGCATCTGTGGCCTTTAGACCCTTCAAGAAGCGAGAGAGGGTATTTGTTTCTTTATCTTGGAGTTAAGAACATCAATGATAATTTGTATGCTGACATACTTTTTTTTTGGATCTTATCCTTGAACACATTACAAAGGCCTGAGATTTGTTTAATCATCTTTTATTCTCTAGCTTCATAATATTTCCAAACAATTTTCCATTACTCTGTTCTGTGAAGCTCATCCCAAAAACATTTATCTTGGCTGACAGCAAAATGAAGCGGTGTGGCTGACATCTGTCACAGATTAGTGGATTGAAAAATTACAATAAACAAATTTGGCTATCTGTGACTAGTACCATTTGTGATGTCTTTTCACTTTGTGACACTTGTTTGCGTGTGCCTAAGGCTTTCCAGCTAAGTAGCAACTACCAAGAGCCTTCACGTGTCTGTAATATTTTCTAAAGTGACCACAAGTCAAATATGAAAATCAAATCTATCAACCAGTTATTGTGGAGCAAAATTTCTTTCCCTTCTAACCAAAAAATATTTTTGAATGATACATTCATTATCTTAATCACATGGCCATCCCTGAAGAGGTCAGAGCAACTTGTGCTGAACGTTAATAAAAATACAGACAAAAGCATCCACTCCACAGTATCTACTTAAATTCAGGAACATTAATAGTTTTATTGACCTCAGGGAGGGTTTGTAGGTTCTTAAAGACATTCAAACACACCGAGGTCTGAATAAGACACAATCTATATACAATATTGAAGAACCCCCCTGGTTTGCTCCTTTTACTGTGCTAATCCTAAGAGAAAGAATGCATTTCAAATTGCTATGTTATGGCTTTTTATTCCTCTTTGGCTTCTCTTATTTTCTATTTCATAGTTCCTAGAGAAAAAAAAATCTTGAAAGAAGCTCTTTAATACATTCTTTTATAGAAATTTCATGGATTGCTACTGGAAAATTGGTTCACTACTCTTATAGAGCTATAAAATCTTTCAGTAATCTTTCCCAGAGTGGTAAAACATGCATTTTTCAGTAAACTAAGCAAATATAATATGGGACACACACAGGGATCAGAGCTGTTGAATTAGAAGCTACAGGACTGACTTTAAATATGATTTAAGATCCTTAAAGGAAGGAAAAGCTGAAGAGGGGGCAAACATGCAAATATGATTCAAGAAGAAAGGACAGCCCAGAATGGAACATATGAAATGAAGGTACTCAGAGAGGGAAGAAGAAGTTAAGACAAAAAATTACAAGGGGGGAAAAGAAACAGAACAGCATCATAAATTTGGAGTAACATTTGACTGAAATTGTTATGAAATCAACAAAGACCTCTCCTTGAGGGAACTTGTGTTCTTCAACTTTGTCATGGTAGCAGCTGCAAGAATAAAGGTGTGATTGGAATTGCTTAAATTATTTTGAGAAGTATTTCACTTCAGTTTTGATAAAGAAAAAAATGTGTGTGCTAAATTTATTGAAGTTTTATATAGATACTACTTTTACAGATACATTTGCACAATTCTAATTTGATGCCAAATACAATTGATAAACATTCTGGATGGGATTAGTTGAATATAACTTCAGCCATTTGAAAATAAATATCTGGCAAAGCTACATGTATTGGCTGTCCATACTACCAGTGCAGCAGACAAATAACTGCAGAGAATGATTAATCCTGTCCTGAGTTTGATGTCTAAGATAAGTGAGATCAGTTACCATTTGGAGGTGCCACTCTTTATCTCCTGAATATAAGTAGTGTAAGCATTCACTTTTAGACAGTTAAGTCAGGACACAAATTTCACTTTCCAAGTCTACATTAACAGACATTATAGCGCTCATCTTTTCCTAAGTGAAAGATTTGTGTGGTTGTCAATACCTGTTCAGGATTTGTTATAGTCACAGAGAAAATACAATGTATTTTAACTTTTATTTTGTGAATAGTTCATTAGCAGTAATAAAAAGCAATGTTGGGAAATTACTCAGCTTTCTAATGAAGACACAAACTTATAGAAACCTTGGTGTTCCTTCATTGGAATATTATGCTAGCTCTTACTTAAAGGGTAGATCTTTAACCAGCCTCAAAGAGGGACTGTCACCCAGAATTTAAGTGACAAAATGACACACTGTTCCACAGTGTGACAGGTCCACAGCCTCCTGTTATACCTTGACATGCTTTGTCCCACTCTGCTGAGAGACATTTATTTTTTCATGCCATCTGCAAATTGTCTTCTCAAAAGCCTAATAAACAATTACTGCAGTAAGAACCAGACCATAAGTCCTTTTTCACTGATCAGTTCAACATTCACTGGCATACAGAACTATATCCCTTTCATAAGCTTTGGTTTTGGCATGAATATGAAGATTTTTGGGAGAATGGGTTCTGAATGAAAGAGAAGGAAAATGATTGGTAGTAGAGGATTCTTCCCTCCACAGCCAGCATATTCCACCTCTTGCACACCCACTGTCCTACACTGGTGGTTAGGATCCCTGCTGTAGGATTTCCATCTTTATATATACTGGAAGAGAGTAATACCATGCTTTCTACATACTATGCTTTTCCTTTTGGGGAGTGTTTTTTTAATTGGTTTTCATTTGTTTGCCTTTTTTTTTATTTTTAGTACCCATGGTATTATATAAGAGATTGGTTTTAAAAGAAAGTAACAGCCACTGTTGCAGCTATTTCAAGGAGCTTCTAGGTATTTGTGATGTGTGCAACAGAGCTGAGCCCTTATGGTTCTTAAGGTTTGTAAGGTTTTTAGAAAAAAGAAACATCTTTTACTTTAATTCAGGTCACAGTGTCGGGCACTGAGTTACCTTGACACTTGTCCACATGTCCTCAGGAGAACATGACATACCCAGCGAGTTTTAGAGAGTCAGCTCCTGTAATCTGACTGCCCACAAGTTTTTGTAGCAGCAGGAGCAAAGATTATCACGAATACAATCTTGGATTTATATGCCATGTTAGGCCTGCAAAGTCCTTGAACAACATCAAAACTCATGATACTGATGGTGTTTACAGGCAGCCAGAACATCCATTCTGCTTTCCTAAGTCCTTCTTCCGTACTATTACAGGATTCCAAGATAGTTGACCTGAATCTGTAGCTGTCATTTTATCTAACAATAAATTATAAACACAAACATTGCCTGGAATACTTTAGAAGAATCATGGGAGGACCACAAGTTGCTCAAAAGCCTGCAATTCAAGTAATCTGAGGATGCTGAAAAACTTTCCAGATATGTGTGGTTAATATTCATCTTTATGTGCATTTTTTCCAACATGACTAAAAAGCTTTTAGGCTAGTCTTGCATTCCTGCTCACCTAATTCAAACGATGACCCAGTGCAATCAGTCACAGTGAACAAAGTGTGCTCTGCAAGCAGTAAACACTTGTAATTTTCTGAGCCCAGCTGAAATCCACTTGCCATTTATCTGCTGAGAAACATGGTACTCCCCTTCCTGATTTCTGCTGGCTGTCTCTGTTTTGCAAATCATGTCTCAAAAGCACTCTCCCAAAAGTGCACAGCACTATCTATGGCACTGCCAATGTGACCTGTGATCATTTTTGGTTTTGTGTTTCTTTCCTTAAAGAAAAATCTATATAAAGATGAATACACAATGCTGTTGTTTTCTTTAGAACAATGGTATGTACTATTTGATACTGCAGGGCAGAATGATAATGGCTGCCAGTGAAAAATGGTCTGAAATTGCCAGTAAGGGACTAGGCAACTGCTTCTCCAATTTTATGTAGAATATTGATTTGCTGACTTACAATAGCCTATGCTATTGGCTCATCTGATTCTGATACTGATTTGTTGGCTTACTCTGTCTTCCTCCTCTTAAGACACCGTCTTCAGCCAGGCTACATGGGCATGCAGGAAAACCTGTCATCTCATTCTGACAGGCAGAGGAGGCTGGAGGTAACAAACCCACGCGCCTTTCAATTTTCTTCCTAACTGCTGCCCAAAGCTTCTGGCCCCTGTGCAGGGCAGGGCCTGCTTGGTCCTCAGCTTCCTGCTCCAGCCATTGCTAAAAGCCTTGCAGAATCAGCAGACCCTTTTGGAGAAGGTTTCTGATACTAGGGGGAAGATGAAAACAGAGATCAAGTAGAAACAAGAAGGACACATAACCAGTGAAATCATCTGTGCAGAATGCAAAGCTCACTGCCCTGCTGTTGTGTCCAGTGTATAATATGTAAAAAAGAAAGAAGTGAAGGTATGCTTCCTAGGAGCACTCGGAATTCACAGCTCCTGCTCCTATCTAATGTCTGTGAAAGTGGCACAACCTACCACATAAGAAGACAAAATCTGAACTCCCCCAAGGGCACCTACTTTTAGATTACAAGAGTCTACGATTTGGTCAGAAATCAGAAACAGCAATCCAGCTGCTAGGGAAAAGACATTTTCCCTATGGGTAGCACTGACTACCAGTTCCTGCTGCATTCATACCCAAAGGCAGCTGTCATTCAAGTGCTCTCGCCTACCATCAAAATTTACTTCACAACTAAGACCAGCAATTGATATACTGAAAAACACTCTTCTACCTGAAACTGGAGAAGTTACTGCAATCCAGATGTCGCTGTAATTTTCACATTATCCAAGTTAAAATAAAATAGCTCTTCCTTCTCCTAACAGAAACACAATTGAGAAAAATAACTTGAACATCCTGTATTCTTTAATTACAGCTGATTGACTCAACTGTATGTTTGGAAATTCAGTATTTTGGTCCACATGGAAATATTTACTGCATAAAACAAAGAAATATTTTTTAGCCATATGGAAATACTGTACATTAGTAACTACATAAACATGTATGAAGAGAAACGGCTTCTGAGCAACTATTTTGGAGCTCTGAATTTGGAGCTTGAAACTTTTTGGGAAACAGCTGTTTTCAGAGCATCCTTTCCCTTCTCTTCTCCTCATAAATATGTATATTTAAGATATTTGCTTATCACCATGTAACTTGTTAGTTTGTTTTATAAGTTCTGCAAAAGTTAAACCAAACTACTTCAGGATCTAGAGTAAATTGTTTTACTAGTGTAAACACACATATCTGTTAACAAGATATAAACAAATTTTTTTGATATTTCACTATGATACTTCAAATTCAGGCTACTATATCCTTGATGCTGTTTGCCCAACATCCTAATATACCATTTAATAGAGAAATTGATTCAATAGGAGCACAAAGGGTAGATCAGTGTTGGAATCCTAGGTGCTAAGCAACCACTGCTCCAAAGTTCAGCTCTTCCCCTCCTTGCTACTTTTAGAATTCACAAGTTTTCTGGACAGTGACAAGCTGCTTCTGGGGTTTCTAATTAATAAGTGTTGAGACCACAGGATACAAAGCAATAACCTGGTATGTGTTCATTTTTCTGATTCAAATGAATCAAAAAACTTTCAGTCTGTTACTTTGTCCTTCCAAGTTTAACATTGAATCAACTGTTGCCTGTCTAAATCATTCAAGCTCTATGCCAAAACAAATATCATCTGTCTCCCACAGCTGGCTTAAAAGCATAAAGCTGGCATACAATCTATATATATCCTGTGTCCTGAATACTTGGGCTGAATTGTGTACCCAGGATTGATTCTTCATTGGATATATATGTCTCAGTGATATGGCAGTACACAGATCTGATGTGAGTGACTTGAAAGCCACAGATACTTGTGATCTCTGCCTAGCTTTAAGTTCTGTCACTTTAGGTTCAAAAGATAAGATATAGTTTAATTTATGGATTGGGATTCACTGTATAGGAAGTTTAACACTGACTTCATGGGTTCACTTTCTCCTACACAAAGAAGCCCTGTGATTAGTAATAACTGATTCTGCTTGAACTCCTAGAAACAGCTTCCTGACAGAAGGCAGGCATTTTTGCCTGCTGTGCAATAATAGTACATGTTATTGTAATGACTTAATTACCCACAAAACAAAATGATGGGCTGACACAATAGCCATAAAACATTTCAAGTCCATTTGGGGAAAATGGGGAAAAAAAGATATGTGTGGGGAAAAGATCAAACAGGAGCTGGTTTTCCCTTTCTTGAAAATGCTCATGGTAAATAAGACTGAGAAGACCTTACATCATGAGAAATCGTAATCTGCTATTTCAGTTTCTGGGTATATAAAGTGACTATGGTATGAGATTATTATGTCACCAACTGAAATAGAGAAATAGATCAAAACTTTTTATTCAATCTCTACATAAAAGCGTAAGAAAATATGTAATAACATTATTGCTATTAGCTTAGAGTATGAGAACTAAAGTTCAGGCAGTATAAAATGCTATATACAGTATGATCTAAATGGACATACTTGACCTTGAGGCTTGATAAAACATGGATATTACTGAAAGAAAATGACAAAATAGTTCAGTCAGATGCTTTTAATCTTCTGTTTGGTATTAGCCATTTTTTTCACACTACTGATTAAAAGCAGTAAAGAACACATGAATTGGCTTATGCCTTTTAACCTGTAATATTAGAATAGCACTTTGGAAGCTATTTTGCATTCACATTATGAACATTGCTTGCATTCCTAGCTGTACTAAAATGCATGGCAGTTTGGTAGTTCTCTAATTAACTTTAGCTGGGCCAGTTTTTCCCCTCTTCATACACGTAAGGAAACTTGAGCACCAACACACTAAATAGTATCACACAGAAATGACACATAGAACAAGTGACTTTCTTGGAACTTTAATTTCAAGTAAACAGTAGTGACCTGCAGGAGTGTGTGCTCCTGTACCTCCTTGGAGGTATCAGTCACTAAGTGTTCTTGGTATTTTTCATCAATCTACATTTTTTATAGACCTTCCTTTGACCACAGTATCAGTTGGCACTGGGATGCTGCATCTGACTCAGCAGATGCACATCTGATGGGACAGTGTATCTTAAAACTACAAAGCAGTGGACAAAAGTTGATGGATGAATGTGCGGAGCTGTCAGGGCTTGCCTACCTTCTATTGCAGTGATTTGGGAGATTGAAGGCAAGGAAACACCCACTTAAAAAAATTTTCTCCAATCAAACTGGTTTTTGTTGGTGGACAGACATGAAATGCGTTTAGAAATTACACAGATATTTGTAATTTTCCCTATAAAATACTAATCCTCAAGCAAAAAAAAATCACAGTTAAAACTACACTCTTCTAAGTGAAGCACAGGGTTTCAACAGTAATTTTGATTTTGCCATTAAAACAGCTTCACCTAAGTGCTTGGGCACATGTTAAATTTCATGCACAGAAGTAGTCCTGTTGAAAACAATAAATATATTAAGTTTGTTATTTATTGGGTTATGTGCTTTCCTGAAACGGAATGTAAGTTGGGAGAAAAAAAAAGGGGGCAAAAGATGGAGATGTAGTGTAATTAAACTAACAGAAACTCATCACTCAAAGTTACTGTAGTCTACTGTGTCACTAATATTAACTTTATACCCAAGATCATGAAATACTGTTCATATTGGGGTATCTGCACTCCATGTATTGCTAACATGCAACTCTGGGGTGGAGCATTGTAGTCATATTGAAGAGTGGCTCAGGAAGTGGAGAGAACAAAAGAAAAATGTCCATTACAAGACTGAAAGAGGATGCACACAATTGTGGTGTCTGCCCTTGCTTTGAATAAGAAAATTCTGTGTACACAAGAGCACACAAGTACAGCTGGTGTGTGCCTCCTTTCTGTAATTAAATACTGAAAAATAAAAAATACTGGAGAAATTTATATGCAGATCTTCAAGAACAGCAAGAAAGAAAAGAGTCAACTTTCTTTCCAGGCTCTGTGTTTGTTGCCATATGTTCTCTAGAAGACAGATGGACTGGAAAGGTGTGGAGTCTGAGGCTTATCTGTAGGGTATGGAAGGTGAGAACATTTGTGACATTCAAGAGCAACAGCTATTGTGGAAGAGTAACACAAAAAAAGCACCTTATCCTGGATGCAGACAGATTTTATAGACACCATAGAGCTATAGGAACAACAAGATTCACCAAACTCATAGGCAGCACAAATATGTTATTGATGATGGCAGCATGTTTGCATTTTGCAATTTATTTAAAAGCAAACTCACAGTGAGGGGGTGAGGAGGTTCCTCAATGTGACTTAGAGTAAAAAACCCAACCAAATCAAAAACAAAAACTGGCTCGGATTTTAAAGCAATTCGACTATTTTAGGAAATTGGTTTGCCCTCTGAAGATTCTCAGAGATTAGGTTTCTCTTGCAAACCAAGTGCTGACTGCAGGGCAGTTTGCAGAGAAGACACATTCCTTCTCTAGGAAAAGTCAGGAGATTTAATATACAGCCAGAGCTGGACAAAGCAAAAGCAGGTGCTCTGTGCTAGAGAAACGAAGTGGGGAGAGATGATGATTTATGTTTAGAAAGGTTAAATGTTTTTTTTTCCAGACTTAGGAATGTTCGTTTATATTATTATTATTACTTTTAGTAAAAGGTTTCTAAGAGGAAAAAAACCTGTGGTTTCAAGAGGATTTTTTCCCCAAGACATATTAAAATTGTGTAAGAAATCTTTATTTTTTTCTCTCCAAAATTTAGTTTTCAAAACTGGAAATACTTGCTTTTAATTTCTTCATTTTATACACCTTATGACACCATTCATGGTCCTGCCTATTTCTTGGTAGATGCATGAGGGAAGCCACAGGCACTGTACTGCTGACTTGACCATTTTAACAATGTGAAGTGCCTCTGATCTATGTGGGTATTTGATCTGTGTGGCTATTGCTGTGAAAATCTGCATTTAATTATTTTTTTCCCTCCAGAATAAGGAATTTTTTTTTTACTACTTTTTTGACCAATAACAAATTCCACAAGAAGGTTTCAATTAATTTTTATTTATTTTATTTTTATTCTATATACATGCATACATACACAAAAACTCTATCCCTCACTGTCTCATTTTCAGGCTGCGCTAACATTTCTAAGAAAAATATTTTATAAAAGTCTAAGCACTTTATAAAGACAGGCACTTACCCTCTGCATAACTGCCCCTTAATATAATCTAGTATAGTTGTGAGGGAGAGCCCCGCATCTCTTTTAAGCATTTTTATTTATTCTATTGAGTTGCTTCATTTATTGACCATGTAAAGTACAGAAATGTTCTCAGAAAGAACTACTACTCCCTTCTTCCCATCGACGTTGCAGTTTTCTATTCCCACCAAACCATTGAAGAACGGCAGAAGAAGAAACCAGAATCTCCCCTCTTCCCTAGAGCCTCAGAAACTGAATCTCTTCTGGCTGGAAAAACCAAACTAATAAGTCACTTTTATCTGTGGGGAAATTTAAGTTGGCGTATAATGACTATTTAATTTGCTTGAAAAACTTTTCTAGTCCTAGTCACATTTGCTATTATGACAGTAAAGACTGTGTCTGTCATCACACCTAGAACTGGAAAACTTCTGTAAGTCCATTTTTCTAGATCTAAGTGGAAAACTTGATTCATGTTTTTCCTCTGTCTTTCCACTGAAATTTATAGAAAATACTGCTACTGTGTAATAATTAAAACACCAGGCAAGAGCTTCAACTGGTAGAATGTATCTTTTGTAGCACAAGAATGTGTCACTAGCACCATGTTGAGAAACTCTGCTGATAATTCCTCACAATATAATACAGTTACTTATGTCACTGTCTTCCATTGAATCCTTTTCTCCATTTTATCAACTGTTTGGTATTTGTGGCTTATTTGGATTGCATGGTCAGACAGTATGGCAAATGGCCCATGAGGAGATTGGCTTCTGTGGAGGTCTGTGAAATAACATGATTTCAGCTCAATGTTTATCTGGCTGAGATGGTAAGATACAAGGAGCCTTATTCCGCTCAGCAAAAATATGAGTGGAAAGAATGGAGTTTATGATTCCTTTCCATGTCTACATAAATTAAGTCTTTACTTCCTGACATGGCATTTCTCAAAATATGGGGTTATGGTACATACCAGGTTGACTCAGGTAGAACATCACTGCCATTCAAAAATGACATTTCTTTTCCAGTAGGCCAGAGAAATATTTCTTGAGCAACGCATAGCAAAAGAAATCACTTTATAGCACTTATTTTATTAATGGGGTTTTTTCCAGTTCTAGTGCCTTATTTTTTTTCTCCTCTCTGTATTTTTCTGTCTTCAAATCCTCAACCTTTCCTTTTCTGCCTATTTTTTTATGTTATTTTTTCTGTAGATCATCACTTTAAGGAAACATCACATGTTCTTTGTGCTGAATTCGATCTGAACAGATGACCTCATGGCTTTTGTGCTGCAAATATTACAATTATATAAAGTGAAATTTGTAATTCACCTTTCCTTTCAGCCACCATCATTACTGTCAAGGAATGCCAGTGTCAGCCTTCCCGACCGGCAGCAAAGGATCCAAGGTAACAAGCAGCTGAATCTTAGGACTGCAGTTAGCAGAACAATTTCTTCAAGAAAAAAACAGGGAAATTTCTGTTGATGGTGAAGGATGACCTAGACCCTGTACCTTTCTCACATGTATAGTCTACTCATAACTGATCCTTCCTTCTCTCCTGCAAGTTCCTCTCCCTTTGCAAGCTTCTGAAAACAATTCTCAGCATGCTTCTTTAATTTCTCCTCAAATAACAGCCCCAACCCATAACATTTTCCATTGTTATGGTTGGAAAAGATAGGATTTGGGTGTTAATTGTGCAGGGTAATCTGGTAACTACAGATAGAAGAACTAAGAGCAAATGAAGGAAGGAAAATGGAGGAAAGTATTGCAATGGTCTTTTCATTAGTGCATAGGCAGGGAAGGTACTTAAGGAGTTGATACTTTCTTAATGTACTTTCCACAGCTCTGTATAGCCTTTAAAATTATTCTATGCACAAAACTTGGACAAACAGCTGGAAATACAGAGGTAACTGTATCCAGTATCACAAAAAGCACTACTGTTACTCCAGGCCCTGCACCTACAGCATGCTGGTTCATATATCAATAACTGTTGGTTCCCGTTCATGTCCCTGAGGGGTCTCAAAATTCACTATGCAAGTGCATGCCAGCATCATGGATCCTATCTCATTTCAGTGTCTGACCCAAAAAAAAAAAAAAAGCCAAAAAACCCAAAATGAGTTTTGGACACATCTAAACCCTCAGACTTTTCAAAAGCCATGAAACCTTTTGTAAAGTGACTGAACTACTCCTGAATCTGGGCAGACAGCAGAGAAAACCTGCCCTCTAAAGACCATGTTTGCGGGCTAACTCCCAAAATGCGCTCAGAGGGATGTGCTGAATAAACATTTAAAGCATTCTAAGTGGAATATGGAGCTCCAATGGTTTCACTTGAAACTGTGTACTGCTTTGTAAGAAAGAAATCTATACTTTTTCTGTAATGCACATCAGGTTCATTCTTCAGTAGCAGTAAACTGACACAGCCTTGACACAGTCACGAGAGAAAAGCCAAATTAAGTTGTACGGAGGGTTTTAAATGGGAAAATTCACCTTCCCCTGTTTGCAAATTCAGTGACAAGAACGAAAAATGCCAGCTTGCATTTACAGTAAAAATTTTCAGCAAAATATAACACTTGAATGTGCATTTGCCCCACTTGACAAGTAAGTTGTGAAGACCGTTTTCCCAGAACACAAGCTGTTCTTTTTCCTTTACAGACTTCAGGCCATCTAGTAGATGGCAGTCACATATCTTGCACTGGCTGTATCAAGGATATCAAGGAGCATTTTCTCATTTGCTAGATTCAGAGAGCACAGGTTTTGTTTGGTTTGTTTTCCTTCTAATGAACTATTTTGTTTTCTTCTTGGAAAGGGTGTGCACAGTTTAAATATAATCTGTCCCTCCTCAATTGATTTCAAATGTTGAGATTCAATGTAACATGAATTGAACCACTGAACTGTACTTCACTCACCCCAGATTTTCTTTGAAGTTCTGCATTTTGTCATCCCCTAAGGCTATGGGATAGAGAACTGATGCCGTACTGCACTCCTGGCACAGTAGTGTGCACTGAAGTGAAACATGTTTTACAGGTCATGTAAATGGAAGTTCTCATTTCCCTCGGAGACAGGGACATCTGGAAACCCTGCCCCTCATTACTGTGAGAAGGAGCTCATCTGGGGAGAGCTAAGAAGCTGCAAGTGTAATTTCTGCATATTGTCATTTTTCCAGCAGGGAATTCTTTCTCTTATTGTCAAACAATTCACTTCTCAGACTATTATCAGAGGTGTTTAATGAGAACTAAATGCTATGCAGGTCCAAAAGTATTATTTTATTTAATTTCCAAAATTTAATTAAACCTACCACCATGACATGTAGAACTGAGAGATGAAAAGCAATCAGGAGCAACTAAAAAAATATAACAAGTAAAAGAAGAAGGCAAGAAAATTACACCCAAACTATGAGGACTCTGATTTGTCCTGGAAACCACTGAACCAACATCAGATTATTTCTTTTGCTAGGTTTGAGTGCTAAAGAGAAGATTTGAAAAATCAGGTGCAAAGCAACTGGGCAACTGGAAGGAGCAATTCAGGAGGGAACAAAAGAACAGAGAGACTCATTACAGTCATCACTCTTGCAGACAGAGAAGAGACAGTGAAGCAACTTTTACTGTTGTCATGTACAGCATCAATCACTGCATGTCAGTAAAGGCTTCTTTATGCCAAATCCAAAAAGCTAGTCAATGAAAAAAACTTGCTTGTACTATGCACTTTGTGTTACATCAGCCAAAGATCTCCTGTATACAATGGAGAATGCTTCACATCTTTAATTGCTTCCCAATTCCTTCCCCAGTCAATTTTGTTTCAGATATGTATCTTTTTTTTTTTCTGCAGGGTTGTCAAGATTTTGTCCAAGATTTCTGACACAATCCCATGAACATTTGACTTGATGAGCCTAGTCCCTGCCCAATGTATTCTCCACCACTTTCTTGGACTGAGGAAATTGTCCAAATGGAATATATAAAAAAGTAGTTTCATATTTGTTGTCTAAATATTCCAGAAGACTTTTTGCAAACCATGACAAAGAAAGGAAATAACTGATGGAGATATTTTTCACAGTTGGCTAACCACAATATATAAACATACAGTTTATATGATAAATATCAAAAACATTTTTTCTTAATTAAAATATTCATTACATAACAACTTGATGAGGACTGATGTATTCACACTATTTGCAGACTTTTAACTTTCCATGGTTTGTAATTTTAAAATTACATGGACTTGGAAGAGCCATGGGAGTTCTTCAGTGGCTCTCTGACTGGATAAAACACAGAAAAATGATAAGTTTTCTTGAAATGTCTTAAAGTATCAAATTTCTTTCAAGACACTTCTAAGAAAACTTGGAACAGATACAGTGTTAAAATTTTATGGTCTTAAATATATTTAAATGAAAATTCTCTGAATTTTGTTATTACAGAGTTTAGGATACAAAAGCTACTGCTCAATGTAATATAAACTCCAACTTCTGAAAATGAAGAAATGCAATTAATGTACCCACTCTCTTCTCTTCTGTCTCTGGAGCACCCTCTTGCACTGTACACCCCAAGAAAACCTCTGAAAAGCATCTGGAAGAGTTATGAAGAACCTTTTCTACAGGATCTGTATGATGGATCCCTTGCCCACACAACCTAGTGTCTTGTGCCTTATCTTCAGCTCTTTTAGTCAGGAAGTAGGCCAGGATAATCCTAGCTAGTACATCAGAGTTAATTTCCTTAGAAAGTATTTCTAAAGTAAAACTGGAATCCATAAATAGATATTCAAACACTTTGAAAAAGTCTTTTGTGTCCAAAAATGAGAAATTGATTTTATATGCATTGGGTTACAGCTACATTATGACATCTTTGTATACTCCAAGCTTTCAGCTCTGCATACACATACCACATGCATGCATTTTAACAAGGGAAGTGACAGATCCTGCACCTGGAATGGGGCAAACCCAGCTGTAGGGGGAGACTGGGGAATGAGAGGTTGGAGAGCAGCCCTGCAGAATCCTGCAGGGTATTCATAGAATCGTGGGTGTCCTGGTCAATGACAAGTTGAATATCAGCCAGCAGTATCCTGGCAGCCAGGAGGGCCAAGCATGTCCTGCCTGAGGGGCATCAGGCACAGCATCACCAGCCAGGCAAGGGAGGGGATTGTCCTGCTCTGCTCTGCACTGGGGCGGCCTCACCTTAAATATTGTGCTCAGTTTTGGGCCCCACAATGTAAGAAAGACATGAAACTTAGAGAGGGTCCCAAGGAGGGCAATGAAGATGGTAAAGGGCCTTGGGGGGAAGCCACACGAGGAGTGGCTGAGGTCACTTGGTTTGTTCAGCCTGGAGGAGACTGGGGAGAGATCTCATTGCAATCAACAGCTTCCTCATGAGCGGAAGGGACAGACATTGATTTCTTCTCTGTGGTGACCAGTGACAGGACCCAAGGGAATGGCCTGAAGCTGTGTCAGGGGAGGTTTAGGTTGGATATTAGGAAAATTTTCTTCACACTGATGGTGGTTGGGCACTGGAACAGGCTCCCCAGGGAAGTGGTCACAGCACCAGCCTGGCAGAGTTCAAGAAGAGTTTGGACAGTGCCCTCCAGCACATGGAGTGATTCTTGGGGCTGTACTGTGCAGGGCCAGGAGTTGAACTTTGATGATCTGAGTAGGCCCCTTCCAACTCAAAATATTATATGATTCTATGTAATTCACATCTCAACACAGCATCAGGATGATATTCATGCAAATTCTAGGCCCTTCCTTATGACCTCCTGTATTCTCATTTTTTCATTTTCTTGGAAAAGAAATCCAGCCTGGAGGTCAGCAAATAGGCATAATACATTTCTGTAATTGCCCACACTGGATAACCCATGACTCAGGACCCAGATGTACTCATGTTCTGTACAGTTGTACATGAACATGGGAACCTCCCCAGAACACACCCATTGGCAGGTGGCAGGAACAGTGGAGGTTCTCCAGAGGCACCAAATGTGAAATTTGGGATATCTGTCTCTTTCAGCCTCCTAGACACTGAGTCAGTCCATGTGTGGAACTCCTTTGCTACTCAACAGACACCAAGCCTCAACATTAACATGCTGCTTCTTTCGGATCATTTTCCTGGCTGGCTTTGAGCTTCTAACTTAAACCTTGAGGAAGTTTTAATGTGAACCCCTTCCCACTACCTCTTTGCCTAAAAGGCCATGGCTATTATGTGCTTGAGACATATCCAAAAGGTCTTGATTCATTTTGGAAAAGGTTGAGCCAAGTTTTGAGGCTTAGTTGTACACAGAAAATTAAGGTTCAAGTGCTTTGTGTGCTGTTCCATGAGTTCAGAAGGGGGCACTTTGGGATCAATTGCTTAAATAACCTTGGACCTGGGACACTGACACTACCTTCAGCCTCAAAGTCCAACAATTTTCCAAACAGCTGCAGTTATATGCTACTTTTGGAGTACTTGGAATAGTCATCTTTGAAACAGTAAACCATTGTCAATCCCAACTATAACTCAGTCTTTTTTCTGGCACTGTTCCTGTTTCATTCTGTGACTCTGTTTTGAGTAAAGAATGATTAAAAATTGAGTAGGGACATCAGAATTTGTTCCATACACTATAATGCTGAGACATTGCACACTGCTGTGTCAACTACAGAAATGCATGTTTTCCTGGCACAACTTCCCAGTTTGATGTATAGTTTAGTGACCCCTTCCCACCCCCTGCCAAATGCAGCTGTAATGAGGAGTTACTTATGGCCATCCATTTTAGTTCCTTTCATGTCTGTCTCTAGGATACTATTTATTAGTTACCATCAAGATTTCCCAAGTTTCATGGGTGAAAAGATCAATAAAAAAACCTTACATATTTGTGATGCAAGAGCCATCAGACATTTCACCTGTAGATTTTACTTTTAGCTGAGCACTTTTATGCAAACTGAATACACAGAACTGACAAGAAAAAATGTCAGGCATGCAAAATCTTCCTGAAAAATGTAATGGATCGCCTACACTTTCTGAGCAGTTTTTTACGGCTTTGAAAGAAGTGCATGCCACTTTTCTGGGATATCTAAGTTTTCTTGCAAGATACTTTCTACTTCCAGAGCTTTATACAATAACAATCACTTTTTATCTTCATGTTGCCTGCTTGAAACATGAACTGTATATTTACTGAGGATTTTCTTTCATGCTTTAAGCTTTAGGAAACTGTATTTATGCCAGTTCAGTTTGTGTCTGTCCATAAAAAAAGTCCAAATTAATTTTTTTCATCAGTACAGGATTCAAGGAATTTTTTTGTCTTTTTTTGGGATTTTATGTTGTTGGAGTTTTTTTCCCCAGCCACACTTAACTTCAACTTTTTGGACCAGGCAGAGATTTAGAGATAAATTTCTTATTAGAATAATCACTCAACAGAGTCTGGCTAAGAAAAATTCCTTGATCTTCCCTTCCTAGGAACATTCCTACACAGTGAGGGTCAACTTCTATTTCCTACTGACATAAATCTTTTCTGTTTGCTTAATATTAGGTAGTGTAGATAATCTGATACTTGTGGATTATCCCAAGGGATCCAGTAACAACTGCTATATACATGATAGGAATGTCACAGGCAGTGTAGATAACAAAATTTCAGTGTTAAAGCTATTTGATTCTCTTTTTGTTAGCATTTAAGTTTTTCCTATGCTAATACTCTCAATTAAAATTTTCTGGTTTTGAGGCTGTCCTAGAGATAGTTTCTTAGGAATTTTTCAGAAAAAAAAAATACTTGGGAAGCTTGTTTCTATGGAATGAGCAAATCTTACATATGATATCCTCAACTCATACAAAAACATCATCTAGAAATACCTTTGCATCCCCATTTTTTGAATAAAATTTCAAAATTCAATTAAAAGAGGAAGTAGGCTGACTTGGAAATGCTGAGAAAGTAGCTCAGGAGTTATTCTGAAGAGCAGATCAGGGGAGTCAGAAGTGGGGGAAAGTAGCGCTGGCCAGGAGACGGACATTTCGGTTCTAGGCAAGAGAGATGAAGGCAGGAAGGACATCAAGTGATTGGTGGCACACATAAGGGACAGATAATGGCACTCCTTTAAGAGAAAGATATTGGAGTAAGTAGCAAGAGAATAAGAAATTATGTCCAAGAGAGACACTGACTTGATAGAGAATTTTTATAGATTTAGCACCCTCACTGCAGAATTGAACTTTTAGGAGTCTGAGTTCATGGCTCCCAAGAGGAATGTGTGAAACCTGCAGGAAAGGGTAAGACCATCCTTGTCCAAAGCCTGCATCATTACTCCGTCACTGCTTTTCCCACTCTTTAATATCGGTGATTTTTGGCAGAAGTCGGTACTGATGATCCAACCTGTGGGCAAATGTTTGACATTGAAGGAATTCCTGGGTGTTTTCATTGGGTCATGTAAGACCCACGTTAAGAACCTCTAAATAATGAGGTGTGGTACCAGGGCTGGAATAATTTGCACTTTTATGCTACCAGCCTGACTGTCTGCGTTTATCTTGTTCTCACAGAGCTTAGAAGATCAATGGGAAATTAATTCCTCTTCAGAATCTGAGTCCAGTATTGACTTAAATATCCAGATCTATACCTGAATTTAGCATATTCTATCTTTCCCTGCTTCTGTGTGATGGGCTCAATGTCCTGATTCATTCAGTCTGGGATTTTAGACATTCATTCTTTGTTCTTCACTGTTAGTTTTCAGTATCTGCATTTTTCACATTTGTATTTTTGGCCAAATGTTGAAGTGTGAGGGCAAGCAACAATTTCCTAGTCAAATTAAAAATTACTAACTCATAGAGATTAAGCAGGAAAGGGCCTTCAAAAGGTTGTATACACGGCAACACTAAGGAAAAAAATGTGGTCAGGCTTATGAGAACAATGTGTGAACTCTGACAACTCAGTCATTTACTGTCACTGCACCCTTTAAAGTCATGTTTTGTTAATTTTGGTCTTTGGTAAGCATTTTAGACCTTGTTCATCTCAGACTTGCTTTTAAGAGGCAGGGAGTCATCCTCTGGAAATGCCCGTGTCTCTCTGTTGACCACAGAAAGACTAAGAGTTGTATAGCTAAGAGTTGTATAACCAGCTTCTGAGTGAGAAAAATATATATTTTTATAGTTACAGCAGCTCTCAATCTATCACAATTGGAATTTTCCAAAATCTCAGTTTCTTATTTGACAATTTTTCTTTCTCAGCAAGCACAGTCCCATTAGTTTTAAATTCTCCTTCCATGGTCCTGTGCCATGACCTGCTTACCACTTTTACAATGCACAGACGTAAACCAAATGTGCTTTTTATCATGAAGACAGATGACTAAATGCAGTTGTGAAATAGGTTGCCTATAAAGAATTCCAGTTAAGATCAAAGAAGATCCCAGGCTGGCCTTCTGTTATGAAAGTTCTAAAACACATTTCCTTTTGGCTATGTGTTCAACTTAACACAGACCTCAGTGATGCAGAAGTCTGATGACGTTTTAATTATATCTGGGACTGAATTTCTAAGAAAATCAGCATTCTAACCAGCCAAGCCTCAGCAAAGAGATTTCACTGTCTTTTTTCCAACAACAATTTGAGATAATTTTCTTTTGCATTCTTCCACAGATTTGACTGTTGAAGACCATATATATATATATCTAAGGCAGTTGGAAGTTACTGATTTTGCTGTTAAAACTAATCCTTGCAGATTTATAAGATAAAGTCAGACTGTGTCCTACCAGGAGCAGAAGTCACTATTGTATGTTTAGAAGATAACAAACACCCTCTTAACTGAGATAGCAGCAATGGTCAATGAGCAACTTGTACACCTATGACTACACCACTCTCATCATTACCCAGATGTCTTTCAAGCTTGTTTGAACTACAACCCTCTAAGTTTGATTGTTGCTGTTTCTCTGTGATGTGTTTAAGTTGTCAATCTACTGATCATCTCATGACAGTCTTTTAAGCAACACACAGCCATAGAGACACACACATAACTCAAATTTACATCCTATTCACACTGGAGAGATGCACATCTCTGAGGAGAAAGCAGGGTGGAAAGACATATTCACACTTCTGCATAAAAAGCAGCCCTGTGAAAGCCACTTAGGACATGTGGTGGAAATAACTTCATCCTCTGGTTATGTGTCATCCATCAACCTTCAGAAGGCAGTTTAAGAGACTGGAAGCAGTATTTGGCTGAATACAAGGAACTCCAGGCTGGCTAAAGCGATTGCACTGCTTCCATTTACAGAGTGAAATGTATTCTTTTAGATGTGGTGTCTAGTTTTACTTTTCAACCCAAGAGGCTAAAATGCTAATTCTAAATAAAGGTCAGGCAGCTAGATTTTTATTAATTATTAATAACTTTATTTCCAACAAACAAAGAACCTTAATCTAATTTTCGCACAAACAATGTAGACACAAGTAATATTCCACTAACTTATACTGGAAACGAATCTGAGAAAATCACAAGAGAGCACTGAGGAATTAATAAAGGACACAAAATAAGACTTAGTTAATCATCTCTGATGGTGTGAAAAATAACCAACTTATAAATATCTTCTAAACTTCCACTAAATCTAAAACCACAAACTTTATTATATTGAAAATGGCTCCTCATTACACATAAGAATGTGGTCTCAAGGGGACTCACACAGGTAAAAGTTACTGAAAGTCTTAGCTACAGTATTTAGTCAGAGGTTGAGGCAGGGAATATGCCTTAGTGCATACTTTATGTCTGAAGAGAAATGCATAACATTTGTCCAGGAATGTTTCTTCAAGATCAAATCTGAAAAGGACTATAGACTATCTAGTAACATCTGCTTAACACAGTAATATGTTGCAAGCCATACAGAAAACTAAAATTGTAAGTAAAGCCTGAAAGTCCTTAAGAGGACCTACTCCAAACAGCCATGTTGTTTTTCACTTAGTATCCAAAATTCAGTGGCAGGAATATCACTTTCTCTACAAAGTTTTGTAAAGAAATCAAAAAACAACCCCTCATAGAAGCCTATTTCTAATGAATTATAGAATTACATCTCCATAGACTTATGCTATAGGAACTAGTCACTCTGAAGATGTGTTGAGGTGCTTAAAAAACAGAGGCTCAGTTACTAGCTTCTTTTGAATGTGGAACCAAAGGCATTTTAGTATGATTTTGGATGTCTGAAACAACAAAGGAAGATATATAACCAGATTTATGTAAAAAAAGCACTTCAATACTTCCGGGATGCAGTGGTAGTTGGGTACCTCCCTCTGCTGCTCTCAAGTACATCAAAGTGCCACAGTAATTCTGGGGCCCAAAGGAAGGAGAGAGCACTTGCATAATTTAACAAAATAATTGATCAAAATTACATTATTTACTTTGGAAGAAAAGTATGGTTGAGTTTTTCTATCTCAGTTCTAAGAGAGCACTTATTAAGAAATTTAGTAGGAAAGCTAGTACAAAAATACATTCTCAAAGACAGAAATTTAGTTTTCTTTGAGAGCAGTTCAAGAAAATAATGAAAGGCTTTTCTGAGTGAAATTTAAATTCTTCTTCTGACACCTATATTAAGAGTTTGCAATTTATTGTCTCAAGAATCTTTTCACCATAGAACCATCACAGATAAAAAGCAGTTGTAAAAATAGCATAGTAACTGTTTTGATTGCAGCAATAGTTATAAGTGAAAGATCTTTGCTGTGGGTGGCTAAAGAGAGTAGCGCAGTAAGGGGCTCTTCTCATTGCAGCCACGTTCAATAGTTGTATGTGCCTGAAACAAAATACCAAAACTGCTGAGGGCTTCAGGTTACATAAATATATGAGGTGGTGTCCCTTAAGAACACACAATTTAATTCAATAAAATATGGGAACATAGGAAGCAGTGACTCTAACCAAGATTTGTAAAGGGTCACAAGACAATAATTAATTGAACAATTGATCAAGCACTACAATAGGATTATGAAAAAGCACTTACATCTTGGACACGCATACACATGCAATACCAAGTAGAACAGGGAAAATATTTTTATTACTTATTTGACTGTAAAATTACATCCATTTCTGGTGCTCGTATTTTAAAAATGTACATTGATTTTTATCTAAGCTGAGTCTGAGCTTCAGCATCTTCACTATAGCGTAACACAGGATAACGCAATGAAAGACACATCTTTGAACTGTCACACATTTCTGCTCACACAAATGCATTGACAACACTGTGCAATCACCAACATGTAAGATTCCACCACCAGTGACATGCACACAGGATCATCCCAACCTCTGCAAAAACATTCATCCAAATGCAAAACTGCCACAGTCACCAACTGCAAATCTTCTATTTTTCTTATTGCTGCGAACCATGCAAATTTAAGATGCATTATATGGATAGCTGAAAGAAAAATTAGAAGCTTTATGCTCAGCAAAGCCTTTCTTGAATTAGAACCAGCTTTGTTCTTGTGTGGCTTCACCCAAGTGAAGACTGCCACAACAAAAAATAGCTAAATAAAATAAAAAATAGCTAACTAAATAAATGCAAGACAATAATAAATACTAATGTGCCTCTTCATTTGATTGAGTATCATTCCATTCCTGCGCCCCCATTTCCAACACCTCATTGTAAGAATTCATGGAAAGGAAACTGAGGCAATGTTAAGAAAGCAGCATCACTTGGAAAAAATAGAGTTAACTGCTGTAACTAAACAAGTAAAAATATTAATACCACTAAACCATGTATAGGTTGAATTACATCACTGTTGTTTAGCTTATCATTTTTTATTGTCAGAAAACAAGTATAGAAATAGGAGGAGAATGCTTCATAGGAAAGGGAACAAATTGCAGTTTCCTCGTAGTCTATCACTGATGTGAAGCCAATTAGTTCTTGAATGGAGCAAAACATGAAACTAATTACAAATAAGCAAATAAATTAAAGGCTAGTAACTTGCAAGGGGCAAGTGGCAGGTCTGCAACAAATGTGTGTGAAGATACATGGCTTTGGTCCTGGTATATGCTGTAAGAAATATTTTCTCAGCATTCCATTTTATGACTACACCAAATTGAGTAGTGTATGGTTACAATCAGAGCAAATGTCTCCCTGTTCACTTTTCAAGAGTACCAGAGGCAACCACAGTGGAACATGGAACATAACAGCAAAACTGACTTTCTTCACTTCTGAACTATTTCAGAGGGGGGGGTTAACTTATTTAATCCTATGTGGATGATATCTTTCAGAGCCATTTCAGAGCAAAATGGATGCTTACAAGAATGAGTACCATAAAAGTTCCCACTTTTAATATGTATGGTCCAGTATTTGCTTGGGAAGTGATGATGTGCTAACTGGGGAGTGTGGATACTGTCATCTGACTCCTCTAACCACTTACAGCTAAGCAAGAAGATTTTGATTTTAAATATTTATCTACAATGCAAGTAATGGCTATATGAGCACACCTAACTAATTAATGTGCTAGGGGAAAATGCAGTCTGAGTGTGGATACTCTTATGAGAGGGAAAAGAGGCAAAACACAGAGAAAAGAAGAAAAAAAGGAGTTATTTGTTCAGCTTTAATCTTCATAATCATTATCAGGCCACAGCTTAATGATGCTCTTTCTCCCAGTTAGAGACACAGTCAGCAGTAGTAGTTGCATGAATTGCCTTCTTTCATCTCTTCATTTCATCCTGTGGGACTCATGACTCCATCTGTGGGAGTTTTGAACATATGGAGAGATATCAAGCCCCTAGACTGTTCCCTGTGGCCTTTCAAATTTTTTGCAATCAATTTCAATTCTTTTGAGCATGTTTCTCTCTTGGCCTGTTGAAGCTTTCATCCATTCATTTTTCTACCCAGTTGTGCCTCCCGATCCCTCCAGACTCCATGAATCTCATGTTCCAGGGACACACTGTACCTGGTGAGGCCATATCTTGCTGTCAGCCAGCCAACCTGCTGTACCTATAGAAAAATAGGGGCCAAGGAGAAGGGTTCAGATGCCCAGGCCTTTGCTAGAAGGAGGGAGAAAGCATAGCAGAGGCAGCACTCTTGGACATGGGACTGCATGTCTGACAAAAAAGGGTTCCTCTCCTGTGTTTGCACTTAAAGTCCCCTCAGGATGGGCCCACTCAGCAGTCAACACATGCAGCAGTGGGAATAACCCACATTGCACAGGGCAGTTGTGCAGGTAAGGCAAGGACCCATCATGATTCTGGTGAAACAAAAGCATGGGTCTCATTACAATAAAAAAATCTTTTTAGACTAAGATCATTCAATCATTTGTTATGACTTTCTAAGTTCTCAGTAAGCATTTGGTATTTTTTTTCACCTAACTAAATGGAAAGAAGGTAGGCCCAGGGCTTCAAAAATAGTTTGGCTCTACCTCCTCCTGAAATTAATGGCATCTGGTGCCCCAAAAAAACTGTTAGAATCCAGCTGGACCACTGAAGTTATAATTTTAGTTGTATTCACTTGCCTCTCAGCTAAAGCTACTGTCAACTTCAGTATGTTTTACTTCTAAATAAGGATTTAATCCAAATCATCTAAAAGCTTTGAGATTGTGTCATTTTTGAACATATGTAGATACAACAAACCAAATCCCATTTGACAAACAAAAAGTACAATATTGCAAATAAAATAAAAATTATAATATTACAGCCTGGATAATAAGGATAGTCTTAGTTGCTTAAAAGTCAGTGCCATAGTGACATAGTCTTCTCCTGTTATAAGTGAACACATCAATACTTCTGTGATAGAATGTGAAACTGTAACAAAATCGTAATAAAAGCAGGTCTTTGGGTAATATATCTGTCCTGAATCTGGTAAAAAGGTTTTTTTTTCAACCCAGAGCAGCAACAGTGGATTTACAGAGCATTTTCGGTGCTCATTTGCATTGCACTTGGTAGGGTAATGTTCCTTTTTGGAGACTGAAAATACTTGGCAGTCTTAATATGTTCAGCAGCTCACATGTGGGGAAAGAATAGAAAAATTCTGTAAAATGTTAAGGACACAGTTAACTGTTTGTAGATGGATGTTTGTTTTGTCATATGTACTGAAAGAACAGGGGGAAAAAAAGAGTTTCCAGTTTCATTTCCAACCGTGAGTTAGAAGCCTTGCGTTCCACTCTAGGTATGTCTCTTTCCATGAGTTATTGTGAGACACCAGTTAAATCATGTAGGAACCAATGTAGCAAAATACTTAAACATGAACTTAGCTTTAAACTCAAAGTCACCCTGCTGAAATGACTGCACAAGTTTTTGTGTACAGCACTTTTTTGAGTCCAGATAAAGTTTGCAAACGGGTGGTAGAAACATTTCCTTCTCTGACAAGTTTACTGCAAAAGCATGCCAGCTGGTGCTCGTGCAGCCTATAGCCATAAGTTCCAACAGAATGCGTTAGAATTTGTATCTGGATATATTTTATACCTGGAAATTACTTAAGGAAGGTTTAAAACAAATGCAAAACACTTCTTCCTCTGAAACAAAGAGCAGAAGACTAAGTACCTGATTATGACAACCATTTTCTTCTGGCAACAGAACTTAAACTAAAGCATATATTAAGCTTTCTCAAAAATAACTTTCTCCCTCATCATAGATGAAATCACTCCTTTGTTCATTCCATTCCAGGACTCAAAATCTGCATTTAGCTGGAGTACTTACAACATATTGTGAGAGGAACCACCCAGGTCTCTCCCTCTGTCCCTACAAGCTCATTAAAAAAACTGAATGACTGGGTCACATGCTAATCTGAAGTCATCTGTTTCAGTTTTGGAACCTCAATACAGTGAATTATGAAAATCAAACTTTACCACAAGAAGAAACAAAAGAAAAATTCTTCACTGCTTTTTGACAGCATTTCAGTGATAATGTTTATCAACATCAGGTGAAATCCAGGACTGCAGGATAAATCTGAAGGACACTATCATGCTTGTGCAACTAGATCTATTTCAACGAGTGGGGATGCTTTTGTCAGAAAGGGGGCAAAAAAGATCAGAATTTCACCCAGCAAAAGTCACAGAATTTGAATTTTAGATCATGCAAAACACATGAAGTTCCAATTTTATCAGAAAAGCAGCAAAAAAAAATTATATATATATATATATTTATATATATATATATATATAGTATGTATAGTATATTCTACTTTATTAAGATTTCTTCTAATGTAGGAGAGTTCAAGTCTTCCCCAAAGTCAAGTTAAGTCAGAATGTCAGTCATAAACGCCTCGGCAAAACCATGGAATATTTGGTGGAGATCCATCAAATCCGCAGCTCTTTCTGAGATAGTGCCACACCAGAACCCTGACATTCCCCAGTGATTTTCAGTGATGTATCCTACTTTGCACAATGCTCACATGATCCAAAATGGAAGGTCCCTAGGGTTTGTATGCAAGGAAAACAGTAGACTGAAAAAGGCAAAGGGAAGTCAATAAAGAAATGAGAAGGACCTGTGCTCATGTCAGATGTGCTGAAGCAAAATGTAATGAAATGTAAAACACTACAGAAAACCATTAGTATGAGATCTACTGGTACCTCAGTTGTGTGCCTGTTAGTAAATCTGACTTTATAATCTCATTAATTACCATTGCTCACTGTCCCTTTGCACTGAAAAAGCAGGAAAATTGAGATAGGTGAACGTTATTCCAATGTCTGCGTGTGTACATTGGCTTGCTGCAGAAAGTAGAGTGCATATTTGTTTATTTGAGAAATTCCAACAGGAATCTTGGAAAGATGATGTTTCCCTCTTCCAAGGCGGCTGAGGGAAAGTGAACAGGGAGCATTTTCATGATTGTGGAAAGAACACAATCAAATCTGTCTTCTCAAAGGTCATCATCCTGTATATAAACCACCCAGCTTGAAACAATATTCTATTGATCCTTCATTCCTGTGACACTGACAGAGATGGAAAGAAGAGTTTTGTTACATAGTAGCTGGTTAAAAGCTGTCACAATAGAATTTGTCTATTGTTATTTTATTGACTTACAAATTTCTATTGTAAAAAGACTTTCCATATAAATGTACAAATAATTGAAACTATCTCAGATACCTTCTCTGTCCCTTAAGCACTTTGCCGCACTCTCTTCTCCAACTGTAATCCCAGAGCAGCTTCCTGATGAGAGTTATCCCCGTGCAGTTCAAAGTCTTGCGGAAAACACACCATACAGATACATATATAGATATAAAGACTGAGTCTTAATATAGCAGGGGGAATGAGTAAACCCAGTAGAATTTGAGGTTTTGTGAACATCCTTAGCTATTTTTTTAAAAATTCTTGAGGTTTTGCAAAACTGAAAACCAAATGTCTTAGGAAGACAAAAAAGCCCTCTCCCTCCTAGCTTGGCTCTGTCTCCTGGCCCCTGTGAGAAAGGGGAAGGCTCCTTGGCTCCTGCTACCCTGCAAGCCCAAGGCCAGCCAAGTTGGAAGGAGCTTCCATGGCAAAAGGAAAAGGAGCAGTGCTTGCATTGGCATTTTCTACTGTAGTGACAGATTGAGCCTTTTGAAGTCTTCTGAGTTCTGAAACATCAACACCTTTTTCTACTGGAATTTTAAATTGTGATGGGCAAAGTTAATGACTTCCTATGCTTTTTTATTTTTTTCCTGGGGGGGATTTGGTTTTTTGGGGAATTTTTAAAATTTCTTTTTAGTTGCTTGGTTTTTTGTTAAAATTTGTGAAGTTTATCCACCTATACATTTGACAGGGCTACATTTCTTGGATTCTGTGGGCAACTGAGTCAACTCCATGCCTCTTCACAACAGCTGCAGGATCATTTCACAGATATTCTGCAACTCCAGTTCAGAACTCAGCAGCTTGGATAATGGTCTTATTTGACATCTGAAATGTATCCGCATGTCACAGCAGGTTCTGTGCATAGACCTACCACAGGGATCCATTCTCCTGCTCCTGAGGGAGCATGATACTAGAAACTGCGCTGGTTGCTCCTCAGCAAGTTGACCTTTAAAATTCAGGGGCTGTGACTGAAGTCCTCGCTTGTGGAGATCGTTCCCAGTCCCCCTAACGAGTAAGATCATCCTAAGAGAGAGGTTTCTTGTGTGCCTCTTTCACTAGCCCCGAGGCGAGGCTCGCTCCAGGGGGAGCACGCCTCAGTAAGCCCTCAACGCCTTCCAAGGAGTGAAAGGGGATGGTGTTTCTGGCGCAGAAGAGCGGCACCGAGGTGCTGGGCTCACCTGAGGAGCCGCTGACTGTCCGCCAGTGAGCACTTTGCCATCGGAGCGGGGGACGTGACCGGGGCAAGTCTCGGCTTTGGGCTGTTTGTTTTTACAATATAAAAACAAAAAAGATAAAAAAGACAGAATGGAGTCCCTGAGAAGGCCGGTTTTTGCCGCGGTGGCGGCAAAGCACCGAGCTCTCAGACGTCCAAGTGGCCCCGGGGGAGCCGGGCCGGCCGGAGGGGCCGAGGAGGGGCTTCTCGCTCGGGGGAACCGGGCTGGGACGGCTCGACGGCGGCTCCCGGCCGCACTTCTGCGCTGCTGCGGGGCCTGGCGCCGCCTCCCGGGGCTCT
>VZTX01011453.1:830532-927329 GCA_013400915.1 Pardalotus punctatus
GCCCGCCGGGGGCGGGCCCGGGCCCGCGGTGGCCCAGCAGGTAGGCGAGGTGGGGAGGGGGCGGCGGGGGTTATGTCACCGCCGCGGAGGGGCGAGCCGGGGGCGCGCCCCGGCGCCTCTGATTGACAGCGGGGCCCAGCCCGCAGCCCATAAAGGCGTCGGCGCGGGGCGCGGGGCCGCGCAGGGACTTGCGACGGCGTCGGCAGCGGCAGCAGCAGAAGCAGAGCATCGCGCTCCACTCCCGGCAGGCCTCGCCCCGCAAAGCCTCCGCACACCGTCGGCTCCCCGATGCCAGGTGAGGCGCAAGGCGGGACGGTGCCGCGACCTCCGCGAAGCCCGCTCGGGGGGCGGCGGGGCTGCTCTACCCTCGGCGGGGTCTCGGGGTGCGAGGTGCGGGGAGCAGCCGCGGGGCTGGGGACTTTGCGGCACCTGCCCGCAGCAGCCCTGCCGTCGCCGTTCCCGCCGTCCGGGCATGGTCGGTCCCGCCGGGAACCTCTGGGTTCGAGAGGTGAGAGAGGCATCCCGGCGGCTGCTGGTAGTTGGCTGTAGCGGTGGTAGCCTGGGGATGCCAGGTAATAAAGAGTTCCCTGTAGGACAAAGAAAATGTAGATAGCAAACGCTGGCGGCATCCCTGAGACCTTGCAAAAATGTGTGGAGTTGGCAGTGCTGAAGTTATTTGGCTGTACCCAGAGAACTGGATTTCTACACATACCGGGGAATGGAGCTTCTGCTCTATTCATTGTGAGTTGAGACGCATATGGAGATGCAATTATGTGATTTATAACTGCACAATGCTACAGGGCAAAACCGGCATCAACTTAAGAGTCCCTTTATCCCAGCTATGGTTGGGTACAGAGGATTGTATATATATGGAAGAGAGGAGTTTGTATCACGGTGCTAAAAAAGATACTGAAAAGTACCCCTATTACTCAGGATCATCATCCAGTTTAGATCTCATTATCTAATTTACAAGGATTTTTGGCTAAATATTGTGCTCTAAAAGAAAGATGTGCTAGCAATAAGCTGTATCTCCTGTAGTGTAATATGGTCTCTATGACAGCTACTGAAATTTCATGGAGAAAATAATGATGTATATTTTCTGTATGTCTTTTTTGTTATTAAGGACACTTCCATAAAAAGGATTTTTAAGATCTATAATTCCTCTTCCTTTCACTTGATGTCACATTTTACTTCTGCCATCAAGAACAAACCCAGAATAAGTGTTACAAGGATCAGTCAAAATAAAAATTCTGATTTTATAGGTATAGATGCTGTTTATGGCATTTCATGGGGAAAATTGTACTATTTATAGTTGATAAATATTATTTCCCTAATACTTACTGCTTTTTGGTTTATTCATAGGAATTATGCTGAAGAGGAGAGGGTTGTTGTGGCTTGCCATCTTATTAACCCTGTGGGTTTCTGCAAATGCTCAGAGTAAGTTTTAACCCTTCTTAACTGGATACAGAGTAACTCCCAAAGTTAAAAACTGTTGTAAAATGTTGGTTTATGTGAACTACTGTGGGCAAAGTAATCAAAAGGGATTTTTTTAGAATTGCCTGGTGTATCTTTGGTAGATATACTTTGCAAATGCTAAATGAGGAATTCTCAATGTGTCTCAAAATTACTTTTTTTAGATTAATTAAAATGTATATAATCCCAGAAATAATGTGTGGTGGAAATGTATGGTGAAAGTAACATCAATAGAATCACTGAGTGGGATGAACATTTAAAAAAGATAGAGAAATAGACATCTACAGATCAAATATAATGCAAGAATGCAAGTTGGCCCAGTGCCAGACCCTCATTTACATCTGACTTCTTGGTTGCAGTCGTGTAAAAAACAAATCTCTTTCATCTTTTCATCCTGTAGGCACATGGATTCTCATAATTTGATTTTCATTATTTGGTAATCAAAATATAGAAGTTGCCTCAAATTCCTTATCCATTCATATATATAAATATTTAATGAATAAACTGCTACATGCATCCCTGTGTAGGCATATATATGGCATATAGTATATATATACAAGTATATACTATATAGTGCTATAAAATATAAAGCCATACATATAAATATATAATCAAAAATGTTTGTACACATAGAAGGAGAGAATTGTCATGTACATGAAAATGTCAGGTAGAAAAATACAATTCACTTGCCTGGTAGTTGGAACAACTCCATTTGTGGAAGCAGGAGAGGAGTGGGTTTACTCTGTTGGTCCTTAGTGTCTGTCATATAATTGCAGTTACTAAGTATAGTGCGCAGAGTTGTTTCTTGTAAGACTTTTTGCAGACGCATTGTCACACCCTGTTAACTTTTTCAGATGGTGACAAGGAAGAGGAGACTACCTTTGATTTACTTCAAGTCAGTAACATAAACCGAAAGACAGTTGGAGCAAAGTTGTTTCGGGGCCCAGACCCCACTATGCCAGCATATCGTTTCATTCGGTTTGACCATATACCTCCATGTAAACCGGAGAAATTAAAAAAGGTCCTAAAACTAATACGTCAGAATGAGGGCTTTATCCTTTCAGCCACCCTGAGGCAGGACAGGCAATCTAGAGGCACTATCCTTGCTTTAGAGGGTCCTGGCATCAGTGAGAGGCAGTTTGAGATCATTTCCAATGGCCGGGCCAACACCCTGGACCTTATCTATTGGGTGGATGGCTTCCAGAATGTGATTTCCCTGGAAGATGTGGACCTTGCTGACTCACAGTGGAAGAACCTCACCGTGCAGATAACAGGGGAGAACTACAACCTCTATGTGGGCTGTGACCTTATTGACAGCTTCATCTTGGAGGAGCCTTTCTATGAGCAGCTGAAAGCAGAGGACAGCAGGCTGTACGTGGCGAAAGGGTCCACTCGGGAGAATCATTTCAGGGTAGGTGACCTGCAGAAGCTTGGGTATCTGTATGGTAAGAACGTAACTGGAAGTAGTTTGAAAAGATACAGTAGGCACAGTTTTGTTCTCCCAATACCCCTTGGATTTTATGAGGTCACAGGCATTCCCAAGCAGACTTTCTTCAGAGTGTGTTTTTATTAATTGGTGGATCTGTGTTGTGGGATTTTGGGGTTCCTAAAAGCACAGGCCTCTCAAAGCAAAGTCTAAACTCAGGAAAAGTGTGCAAAACCAATTTTTGGGCTTTCCTATGCCTTTTTGAGATGTAAGACTTTTAGAGATGCTGGATTTTTGTGGTGATTTGGAGAATTTACAAATTTCTTGGAGAACTGTTTTTCCATTGAAATATAGCTATTCAAATAATGAGAACGTCAACATTTTGTTTTTTTGAAAGAAGAAGAAAAACCAAACTTTTAATGGACCCAAAGCATGTGGAATTGGTCTATCCTGTAACAGAACATCCTGGTTTGCCATTTTGAACACTTCAATTTAAATTTAAAAAGCGTAAAATTTTGAAAAACTAAATAGAATAAAAAGTTTTGATCAGTCCTGTAAATGAGATTCTTTTTCTTTTTGTGGAAAACATTTGAGATGAAGCAATTATAAGCGTTCTGGTTTTCCTATCAAATGAAAACAACCTTCTGCCTCATATCATATAATGATGTGATCTGGCCCAACTGCGTTAAGGACAGCTTCTTTTCACTCACAGCTGAAATCAAACTTGGCTCCAAAAATTTCAAAAAGCCCTTTCTTTCTCATCATGATGTGCCATCTAGTTTTCCAGCAGAGCCTGACATGCTGGAGTTTGATTCCATGGGGTGGCAAGTTTTAGCAGGGGTGTCAGAAGTTCTTGCCCACAGCCTGTCTGTTCCTGCCTCCATGACTAAGTTACTCCATCAATAGTGCTCATAAAACTAGTTCTGAAGTTGTACTGCTAAGTGGCTTACTGAAACAATCTGGGTTTTAATTAATTTTTTTCTTCTATGAGAGTTGGTTTTTATTTTACCAAGTAAAATAGAAACCAGTCTGGTTTTAGTGTTGTCTTAAGGTAGTGCCAGCACAAATGAGGAGCCAGTGAACTATGATGCATGGGAATAACTGCCTAAAGATGGAAGTATGATGGTGCAGGAAAGTTGGCTTTGACCTTATGACAAGTGTCTTGTAGAACTACAGTCTAAAATTCACTATGAAAACAGAGATTTGAGCTCATAGCAGATCAATATCTCTTATTATGACATATTTCAGAACATACCTAGCTTTGTTGCTTGTAGTACTGAAATTGTATATAACAAAGCTATAACCACTTCTTTTATATCCTGTGTGTGTCAGGTTTAATACCTTGTAGATTGTTTTTTATATATTTGCTTATGTCTGAACCCAGTCAGTGGCATGGGATTGAGACAGATCAGTTATTCGTTACTCAAAAGTTTGTCTTACTGTTTTTAATTGATTTTTAAAATTATTATTACAGGGTCTTTTACAAAATATTCAGTTAATCTTTGATACTTCAATAGAGGATGTTCTGCGTAAGAAAGGATGCCAGAGAAGCCATTCAGGTAAGGCCTCTGTTATATTGTTAATATTGTAGAGTTGAATCTGAAAATTAGAAATGTCAGCGGTAACATATTATCCTAAAACCATGCAACAGATCCCTTTGAAATGACAAAGAGAATGAGTCACTTTTTGGTGGTAATGGGAACTTAGCTGTTTATATGTTTATATGATATCATTTCTACTCTCTAGACTATTATTTTAGTTGGGTTCCTTAGGTTTATAACTATGAGCCTCTGTTTTCAAGTTGGGAGAAAAGCTGTTGAGCAAGAAATTAGTAGAAATGGAAAGAAAATGTATATATATGAAAACATATATTTTCTTAAATGAATTTTTTGTGATTCTTTGAGCATGACAGGTAATGTTGTTTCTGAATTCTGCTGCTGACTGTCAATGGGCCCACAAACTATTCTGGAAGTCTTAAAGACACTGAATTCCTTGGCAATACCTTTGTTGACTCAAAGAGGCTTTGGGTTTGAATCCCAAAATATTGCTGATCAAAACAAACACAGAAAAAAAAGAAATCAAAGGAAGAGATTATGGAAGGCATGTATGTTACAAACTGACATATGTTCTTGGTAGTCCAGTTCATGCAGACCCCACCAGGAGGGGAGCACTCTCTGTAGGAGTGTCATGGATTCCTCATGAGAGAATTAGGATTATTTGTCAAATATGTGCTAAGGTTTTGTACTCAAGCTCATGGGAGGTGCTGACTATTTTACTTCCCGGTGCTTGTACATGACAAGAGCTCAGTCAAGAATCAGAGCCAGCTGAATCTGTCAGAGGAGTATGGTGGGTGCATGAGGCAGTCAGGACTTCAGGGTTTTGTTTGATACTCCTGACACCTGAAATGCCATTCTTTCTGTTACTTCGCAAAAATATGTGACATAGAGAAAATCGGTTAAGCAGATTGAATTCAATTTTTTCCTTGTTAATACAAAACCCAGAAATTAAACCATAGCAGATCTTGACTTCTTCAAAGGCGACCAAATGTTTTGAAATATCACCAAGTAGAAATGGGATGTTAGTGTACCTCTACTATGAAGAGGAAGCCAATGGGAGCCTGAAGGAATAATTGAGTTCTTCATGCTGATACATACCTTAGGAAGAATTCTTATACAGCTATAAGCTGCAGATAACCAACAGATAATATTTTCTTAATGTATTTTTATCACATCTGTTAACTGCCAAATTTTCAGTTCTGTAAATTATACAGATTTGGACTTTTTGCTTTATCCTTCCTGGGAAGTATTTAGAAATAATTCAATTCACAGTATTTTTTCCTTGCAACACCAAGAGAACACTCTACAAGATGGAAATTTCTTGTGCAGTAACAAAAGAGAGCTAATAGCACACTGAGGCCATCAGAATTACTTGACATTACTTAACATTACTTGTTAAGTACATGTCTGATTTTCTTACATTGCCTATGCAGCTTAATTACATACTCACGGAACGGGTCACATTGGAAAGGACCACAGTAGGTCATCGGTGTAACCTCCCTGCTCAAGCAGGATCATCCTAGAGCACACAATACAGGATTTTATCCAGGTGAATCTTGAATATCTCCCATGAGAGAGACTCCAAAGCCTCTCTGGGTAATCTGTTCCAGTGCTGTCACCCACACAGTAAAGAAGTTCTTCCTTTTATTCAAGTGGAATTTCCTGCGCATCAGTTTCTGCCCATTGCCTCTTGTTCTAATGCTTGGCACCACCAAGAAGAGCCTGGCTCCATCCTCCTGACACCCACTCTTTAGATATTTATACACATTGATGGGGTCCCCTCTCAGTTGTTTCTTCTTGAGGCTGAACAGGCCCAGCTCCCTCAGCCTTACAAGAGGGATGTTCCCCTCCCTTAATTACCTTTGTAGTCCTTGGCTAGACCCACTCCAGGAGCTCCATGGCTCTCTTGTACTGAGGAGAGCAGAACTGGACACAGCACTCCAGATTTGCCCTTACCAGGGCTGAACAGAGGGGCAGAATGGTTCTTCTCTGCCCATCTCTCCAGCCTGTTAAGTTCTTCTGAAAGGCTGCACAGCCCTCTGGGGTATCAGCCACTCCTCCCAGCTTTATGTTGTCACTGGACTTTCTGAGGAGGCATCCCTCTCTTCATCCAAGTGTTTGATGAATGGTTTAAGTAATACTGGGCCCAGAATTGAAACTTGGGGGGATGCTGCTAATGACAATTACCACGGTTGAAAAGATTAGTGATGACAGTGACCCCAGGGTACATATTTTCCCATTTTGATGGCCCACTCCTTGAGCTAAGGTACAGGCATTAAGATGAGGTATTTATGTGTTAATGTCCCATAACAGCAAGGCAGATGTTATCAATGAAGTTCCCTCAGCCTGAGGACGCAAAAAGAGACAGGACTGTGTTTTATCAAGATATCTTTAAACCTAATATGAGAATGTGTCTTATGGTGAAATGGTGTCTTGGGAATGCTGTTTGGTTGAGGGTAGGAAAGTATGTCTGTGGTGGCTGCAAGTCCTTTAGGCAGGATTTATACACTGCACTGGATAGGGAAGATGACAAAAACACACCTAAATAGGCACATCAATAAAATCCCTTCTTGAGCTATATCAGCAGAATAACATTTGCATATGTGAAAGGATGCACATTTTGCTCTTCTGGTTTCTCATTTTAAAGATAATCATGTGGTCCTTAGGAAATTAGCAGGAAGCCAGCAGCAGAGAACTGATTTCCCAGTGATCCCCAGGCATCTTCTTTCAGTCACTGCCAAGTACCAGTAGGAAGTGAGGATTTAGTTCTTCTAACATAGTTTTGGTTTATGTTTCCTGCTGAGATTGCAGCTTTATTAATGTCCTCAGAATGTTCCGGTCAAGGCACACTCCATGTTGGCTTGAAAAATATGAAATTAATGATCTGAGAAGTGCTATGGGGGGATCTGAGAAATCTAGTATTTCAATGTGGTAGGAAAATTGCATTCTTTCCAGGGAATCAAAAAGCAACTGAAATAAACTGTTATGACACAGAGAGTTCTGATCTTCTATGTGGTTTTCTTGCATCCTGTAAATGAATTGGACAATTGCTTCAACCTTGAAAACTGCAAACTATTTTTTGTAGACCTTGGCTAGTGGCAGATATTTCGTAGCTAATATAAAAGCACGTCAACCCAATAATTTTAAATTTGGTTGAGTGGTAATCACTTAATGTCATATTGTGGGTTGGTTCTTTGTTCTTTTATTTTTAGCCTTCCAGATGAATGAAGAATACTTTGCTTCCATTTTGATTTCCTTTTATATTTAAATATAACCCTTTACATGGTGTGGTAAAGCATCAAATCAAGCCCTTAAGATTTCTCAAGCTTTGTCGCTTTTGGTGGTTTGTCAACACTGAATTGTATTGAGGTTTTAAAGCATGTTTTATGGCACATGTTCCTGTGCTGATTTCTTCTTTTTAAATTGCTATATACTTTGCTTGTCTTTACTCTTTGGTAACCTTGAGCTATTCCAACATCACTAAATCTGGTAAATAAGTCTTTATTGAGAGATAGGGCAGTATGGATTTCTGTTTAGGTGATACCAAATTTGAGTGTATCATGGAGTCCTTAGAGACAGCTTCCATGGAATCCATAAGATATTTACCTGACAGATATTTCAATGCTTAACAGAATATTGACTCTTTTATTTACTTATATATGTCCTTTTTTATTAATTATAAATAATGCTTTCTGTTATGTTATTTTTCAGGAATTTACTGTAGACAGGGATGTCTTTTAAAATTGTAACAGAACATGTCCAGTTCTCCCTGTCTAATGCATGCAAAGTTCTGGTTTTAATTGCAATCTGCCTTTTGGAGGAGTGTTTGGAATGATAAATCAAATAATCTGTCTGATCTTAGCTTGACCTCCATTTCACTTCAGAATGAAATGATTGTTATAGCAGCTCCTCTGAGCTTAACACTGGGCTGTGCAATATAGAGCAGCCCAAAGTCTGTGTAATTGTTGCAAATTGCATAATGATCCAAATTTGATTCAAGTAACCATGGAACTTATGGACAAAACAAGGACAACGACTTTCTGCAAGGAAAGTTTCTCCTGCCTATTTCTCTGCCTTTAGAAAGTGTGAAAGATCATGAAAAAATACGAAACCTTTCATGTCAGAGTGAATGAGTTTGCTTTTTTGATGCTATGTCCTTTTGTTAGCCCTCTTCATAAATGAACGTGTTGCAGTGCCAACAGTTCTAAAGTGAGGGTCATGTGAGACACAGCTTGGATCTTAATTTGAAAAGGGAAAGCCTATAATTGGAACCAGCTGACATCGAACCGCCTTTTATTCATGGGTATAATAAGCATGAAGGTGTGCCAAAATAGATGTGTTTAAGGCCTACGCATGGGTGCCGATCTGTGATTTCAGCAGGAATCTGTAATCTGTAGAAGAGCTTCATATAAGCTACTCTTCTCTTTCGTTCTCCTACTACCAGCTGAAGTGAACACCATCAATGAGAGCACTGAAATCCTTCACTTGAGCCCCGCTGTCACAACTGAGTACGTGGGGGAGAAACCAGAGAAGGCTGAATTCTGTGACCGCTCCTGTGAAGAGCTAGGATCAATGTTCACAGAGCTCACTGGCCTGCGCATTGTGGTCAATAACTTGGCTGATAACCTCCAAAAAGTGGTAGGTACCTGTGAGTCTGGAGAACTGACAGAGGTCTGCTGGGCAGTGCACTGTCCTTCTTTGTTTTACACCAGGGGCAGTTAGTAGAGATTTCTGTATTACATATGAACACCTGTTAGCATATCTACATAATGTAAAGATGTCCTCTTTTCATTGTGACTAGTTTGGTAGTTGTTGCGTATAACACTTTAATCAAGACTTGGTTTTCACAGACTGGGTTTAGAAGAGTATACACACATGCACTCATACACAGGGGAAGTTAATCCTCCTAAGGGTTTGGAAATTGAAAGCTAGCAATCTCAGCCTTGCTTGCATACTGTTAAAGCTTTGTTACCATGTTTACACTATTTATGAATATATCAGTAAGTGGCTACATGAGTGCCTAAACTGTAAGTAAATGTATGGGATTTTCATGTTGAAGTATGATGGTGATGTTTTGTTGAAGTCTGCCCCTCTTCTTATTCTAAATCAGCTAATTATTTCTGAAGGAATTTTATTACTATGCCATATGTCTCAGGACTAAAATCTTCTTATCTAAAGATGAGCTGTTCTAGAGGAAAGCAAAATGGGTAAGAACAGATTTCCCTTACTATTGTGTGACTGGTTTTGTGCCATTGTTAGAAGAATTGTTATGCAGTACTGCAATACTCGATATTATCTTCTTTATGTACATAAATATGTAAAAATACATTTTTAAATGGAAGAATTAAGTGCAGTGGTGCCTCAGATTTTCTGTTTAAAATGGTTTGCTTATGTAATACACTATATGTTTTAATTTACTTTCATTTCTTCTAGTCTGAAGAGAACCAAATTATGTGGGAACTGATTGGGCCTAACAAAACCCTGAAGAGCCAGCCAGTTTGCTGGCAGGATGGCCGTGTCTTTGCAGATAATGAAAGCTGGATTGTAGATAGCTGCACCAAGTGCATTTGCCAGGTAAGGTTTTGGAAACATTCTTCCCTGCAGAAATGGATAGTGGGTTTAATCCAGCTCAACTGTCCACGACAGGTCATATTTACTTAGAGCTTGGCTGGGGTTAATGACATTTATAAAGAGTAGTCCCCATGTCCATGATAGTTAGAACAAATCAAAACATTTCCACACATGAAACTTTCCCAGATACCGGCCTTCATTTATTTCTGTCTGTGAGTGTAAATCAGTAAGTTGATGTCTTTGCCTTTAGGATTCCAAAATTGTGTGCAATCAAATCACCTGCCCAGCAGTCTCCTGTGCTGATCCATCTTTTGTTGAAGGTGAATGCTGTCCAGTCTGCTCTCACTGTGAGTATTTAGCCAAGGAGAAAGATTCACTACTAGTGTTTTGGAAAGCTCAAAACAAGTAAGATGTCAAGGCAGGTACGATCAAATATAAAACTAGTACGTATAAAAAGATCATATGAAGAACTTGGGTGCTTGAAGTTACCCTCTGGGGGATTTGGTTGGTCTTCAGTGATTATATTGGTTGCTTAGAATTAAGATGACAACCTGCCTAGCTACCTTGGGCACAAAACATTAAACGCATGCTTCTCCCCTGTCATGTTTCATGTATTTTTTCCCATTCAGAGCATAGGGCATATTCTTGCAATGCGCTCTTGATCATGTTTACCATTATGTAGCTTTCAAAGGTTGGGCCACATCTCATCATAATGGCCTGTATTCTGAAGCAAAAGGCAGTTGGGACTCATTTTTTGGCTCAGTCCATTCTAGAGATAAGATGTTCTTCCTCTAAACATCGGTGCCTCATGCAAACACACTACATACAAGTTCATGAAGATCCCAGATTCTTATGTGATCTAACCTTACATTATATTACACCATAATTCCTTAACTATAATGTCAACTTGGAAAAGCAAAATTAGAAAAGGAGAGATCTAAATGTTAAAGTACATATTCTGCAGAAAAATAGAAGTGAAAATCTTCTGAATAGAGTAACAGGGCAACTTTCAAAACTAAACATGTTTTCTTACCTTTTGCTCTGTAGCTGATGACAGTGAGGAAGGCTGGTCACCATGGTCAGACTGGACAAAGTGCTCAGTTACCTGTGGCTCTGGGACTCAGATGCGAGGAAGGTCATGTGATGTCACCAGGAGTGCTTGTACAGGCCCACACATCCAGACAAGGATGTGCAGCTTTAAGAAATGTGACCATCGCAGTAAGTGATAAAATTTCTTCCTTTTTAAAAGCTTCTTTGGACATCTCAAAGCAAAACCAGGCTTAGTCAGGACAGTGTGTGCTTGAGAAATCCTATATGCACAATTAAAGTAGCTGTCATTAGATTCTTGGGCATTTTTTCCCTTTCAAATACTCCTCCTTTTCCTGACAATTTAAGAGATATTTGCATTCCAGGCTCAGCTATGTTAAAAAAAAAAAGAAAATATGATTGGTGATCCTTTCTTTAACATTATAAACTGGAGTCTTTTGTTTGAACTCAGTTTGGCGACAACACTTAGTTCACAATCATGATACATGGGGCTGTGTTTACATCTGCCATTCATTGATTGTGGGCTATCCCATTAACTTAGTTGTGTTTTGGAATATGGTAATCATGGATGACCTTTCCAAAATATCGAACAGCTTTTATATTTAAGGCACCTACAAGGATGATATTCCAGAAGTGCAGTGAATAGTATTGCAGGTATCTGTGATATCCAGGCAAATATAGTACCTAAGGCAATATCTAGCAGCTGAGACTGCTAGATGTCCAAATGTGCATTTTGAATAAGTGTTTGTTTCATTGGAAAAGTTTATTTTTAAGTAAAATATCTAACATCCAATTAGTGATACATTGGTTACTGAAATTCCTAAGAAAGCTGTTCTTGAGTACCTAAGCTGGCACACTGGGCTTTGTAAGTGAAATGGGGGGAAAGGGATAGGACATTCATCAGATGTGATGAGAGCCTCATTAGAAGGCTAACTTCACAGGTGAGTTTGTATTGCTGCTGCAGGTGGGCTGTTTGCTTGAGTTTTGCTCTTTTCTCTGACAGTACGTCAGGATGGTGGCTGGAGTCACTGGTCTCCCTGGTCTTCCTGTTCAGTTACCTGTGGAGTAGGAAATATCACCCGCATCCGCCTCTGCAATTCTCCTATTCCCCAGATGGGTGGGAAAAACTGTGTGGGGAATGGGCGTGAAACAGAGAAGTGTGAGAAGGTTCCATGTCCAGGTATGTCTGTGATCTTGAATCACAAGTATCACAATAATATTCTAGCTGAATTCCTTCTCTTTATTCAGATGTAAATGACAGTGAATTTTTATGATGGAAAATATAATTTTATCTTATGAGTGAAATAACACACATGAAAATGTGAAGATGTTGTGCAGACAGCAATGCAGTCAGAGGTTTTGTAAACCTTCCATGTTATAATTTGGCTTTAAATATTGAAAGTCTGAAAAATTTCCATTTTAGTGATATATCTCTGCATATCAAAAATAAACACTTTCTAAGAGGAAGCTGCCACTCTATTTTTTGGGAATAGACATAGAATCCCCCAATAGTGTGATTTCTTTGTAGTTATGCATGCTGATTGTACATATTCAACACAATTAATTGCCATTATGATTCTTTCTTACTCAACTACACTTTTAAACCTTTTTTAGAGACCTTTCATTCCATACACTTTCAATTTCCTTTCACTTAATTTTTCCCCATTTTTTCTCTTTGTATATCCAGTTGGCATGGCATGCTGTTTTGAATTATTGGCCAAAAATAACTGCTTGTGAAGCAGTTGTGCATTTTTCATTTGTTTGTTTCTGAAATATTTCTATCTCAGTGTAAACATCTACCAGCATCTTTCTATGTACATTGTGAGAAGCTGTCTCTAGTCAGGGATCTGAAGAAAGGGTTGTTGTCATTAGCACCAGATGGCCCCACTATATTGCCTGTGATGCTCTGCTCTTCTGCATATCTTAGTGAATGGCCAGTGGGGTCCCTGGTCTCCATGGTCCGCCTGCACTGTTACCTGTGGAGGAGGAATTCGTGAGAGGTCTCGCCTCTGTAACAGTCCTGGGCCACAGTATGGAGGAAAGCCATGTGTGGGAGACACCAAGCAACATGATATGTGCAATAAGAAGGATTGCCCAATTGGTTGGTATTCATTCTTTATGCAGTCTGAGTAATTATTTTTGCTGTTATCTCTTTAATGGGTAATTATGAAATGACACTACAGGAATCCCCTAATTATACCTTTGTTTCAGTAAAGGACATTTAACTATTTTGAGTGCTGTTCAATGGGGTTTCATATATATTCTTGATACTCACTTTCTTGAACAAGTATGACTTCCTTAAATAGGGATTCACTGTGCTGTAAGGTATTCAACTGGATGTAGCAATCTGTAATCTTTTCATATTAAATCAATGGTAATTAGTCTCAAATGCACTTAATAACCCTACATTTAAGGGTTTTATAAGAATCTGTTGCATCACGTGGTTTAAGCTAATGATCAGGTAATACCTGTTTCTTAAGTGAAGTTTTATATGTGTTTTATGCTCCTTACGTATTTACACTTTTGTGTGTCTTTGCCAGATGGGTGTTTGTCAAATCCTTGCTTTCCTGGAGCAGAATGCAATAGCTACCCAGATGGATCTTGGTCATGTGGGGCATGCCCAGCAGGATACCTTGGCAATGGTACCTTTTGTGAGGATCTTGATGAGGTATTCACTTTGTTTCTATTAACATCAGGAAATCACCATGAAAAATTTATTATTTTGGAATTACACAGCTATCTAATTGGTTTCTTCTTTCTTTCCTTACCTGCAGTGTATAGCTGTATCAGATGTTTGCTTTAAAGTGAATCAGATCCATCGCTGTGTGAACACAAATCCGGGTTTCCACTGCTTGCCATGTCCTCCACGTTATAAAGGAAGTCAGCCCTATGGAGTTGGGCTTGAAGTTGCCAAGACAGAGAAGCAAGTAAGTGATGTTGAAGGCAATTTGATGGCTTTGAAACTGATTAATTCTCATCTGAAAATATCTGTGAATGGAGGCATGTGACAAAATTGGGTACCAAACAAAAACAGCCTGAAATAGATAACTGTTGTTCCAGAGTATTTTTGTTTTGAGTAACAGAACACTGAATTTGGGATTAGGTTTTTTAAGGGTTTGGTTTTCTCTAGCCATCTGCACAATTTTACCAAATGAGTCTAAAATTCCAGGAGCAAATATTACCCTGCTTTGCACTCCTTTCTCCAAGGTTTACATGACTATTCTGGAGAGTGGTTACTGAAGAATTAGGATTGTTTTTGCATAAATATAATGCTGTTAATGTTGGTGTTATCCGACACATGTCTGAAGTTCTCACTCCCTAAATTCCATTGGGCCAAAACTTACCAGTGGTGAAGGACAGCAGGAAGTAGAAGTGAGGTTGAAGACTACAGTTTTCTAGACAAGACAAAAATGTTAAAGTGAAGTCATGGGATGCCTTCTCTTTGTTGCTGTTGAATCAATCTGTGGTTAGCTCAGCTTGTGACCTCTACATGTGAAACATCTGTGTAAGATTCTCAAATACTGCCAATGAAAAATAAAGTGATAAGGAAGGGGTAACAAAAACCTTCGTGAGGTCAGCACAAGAATTCCTTAGGGTCTCTTTGATTTAAGAAAATAAGATAGTCCTTTCATACTTTCAGGCAGAACACTAAAGAAAAGAGGTGAGTACAATCTACTTGCTGTTGCAGTTAATTTCTGGGGTTTAATGACATCTGGAAGAAGGCAGATACAGTTCTGAAATTGTTAACCACTTTAATTGCTTTTTAAATAATGTCCAATTTTTCCTGTGGTTTGTTTTAATTATTTTCATTGTATATATTTGTTGGAGTTGTGAACTGACAGAGCAGTATGATTTACAAACCACAATTAAAGTTCCTGTCTTCAGACCTCTAAATAACTGGTCTGATTTTGACAAAGTCGAGGCACACACAGCTGGCTGTGATTAGCATGTTTCAGTGAATATGCTCCATCATTTATAGGTCTGTGAACCTGAGAATCCGTGCAAGGACAAGACGCACAGCTGCCATAAGTCTGCAGAGTGCATCTATCTGGGCCATTTCAGTGATCCAATGTACAAATGTGAATGTAGGACGGGTTATGCTGGTGATGGGCGCATCTGTGGTGAGGACTCAGATTTGGATGGCTGGCCTAACAATAACTTGGTCTGTGCTGCTAATGCAACATACCACTGTGTGAAGGTAGGTGAAAAAGGTTGATGAAAATGCTATGCATTACCAAAATCTTTTCCTGAATAGTTGTGAGTAATGCTGACAGTCATGAAGCTGGTAGTTGCTTTCAGTAAGCTTTGGCTGCTACAGCATGCTTGTTTTCTAGGAGATGCTGTGAAATGTGTATTCACTTAATCTGGTAAGATACAGTAAGGGAGTCTCAAAATTAAATCCAGGGTCCTCTGCTTTGGATTTCCTCCTATGCAGAATTGGATGATTTGGATGCTTGTGAATGGAGTTAGCACACTGAGCAGGAGTTACCTGAAGCGTGGGTTTGAAGCACGCAGCTAGAGAGCCAAACAGGGATCTTAGGGCCCAGGCGAGTGTGAAATTGTACCTGCAGGACTTGTAAAAAGACACTGACAGCCATGTAAGGGCTACACTTCTAAATGCTTTCTTGAACTACCCCTTCCTTTGAAAGTGTTGAGCAGACCACACACTGTGAAAACTGGATTCAGAGCCTGAGATGACAATAGGAGCTTAAGAAAGGAATGAATGCGAATAATTAGAGGAGCTTTCATTGTTTCAAAAAATATTTTTTATCACTGGTAACCAGTGTTGAGGTGGACAGTCAAAACTCTTCATGGGTATTTGGTAAAAATTTTGGGGGTTTGATATTTACCACAAGATCTCCAGTTCTTTTTCTTAAATTGTCTGTACTATTAGAACTGCTGAGATTAAAAAGAGGGTTAGGAATGTTACTATAATATTCAGGTTTTAGAGTATGTGTTACAAAAAAGATATTTCTGCACTCCCTTGACCGATTTAGTTTTGGGTGAGGTAGATCTGGAATGTGAGTAAAAATGTGAATAATAGAATGTGTTTTCATACATGTATTTTTTCATAGCAAGTGGTAGAATTGTGATCCATTTTAGCTGATTTTAGTATATTTAGAAAATGCATGTTAAAAGTTTGGCAAGGTATTTTACTTCTTATTTTTCAGTGTAACTTAAGAATTGCTGATTTAAAGTAGTCATTCTTTACAAAGCTGTGATACAAAATAAAGAGATCAGTTTGTCTCTTATTTTTAAAGTGATGGGAGTGCAAAAGTACTGTTTCACAGAACCGTATAAAGACACTTTTTTCAAAACCCTTTCTTATAGTGTTCCCCTTCATTGCTGTGTAGTACTTTTCATTGCTGTGTGGTAATTTTCCATATGAGCAACTGTTTCTGAAGCCCTTCTCTTGGCTTGTATCTTTATTTTTCTGGCAACCAAACCTGGCCATTTTTTATGTAATCTTCAAACATATCTCATGAATTGTCTATAAAAAGTTGATCTAAGAGTGCATGTCTGTGTGTGTGATGTATTTGTTCTCTGCTAGTTTCCTCTAAAATTTACTAGAAACGTCACTTTAATAGGAGCTGGGAAATAGAATGATTTGCAGATGCATTTCACTTACTTTACAATATGAAAGCAGCACAATATCTTTGGCAGCAAACAAACAGGCACTTTAAAAAGTACTTTGCTGATTGCTCTTGTTTTATAGTCTCTGGTGTACCATATCTACTCTTTTGCCCAGGCAAGTTATTCTGACATAATGTAAGCGTAATGTATTGATTATTTCTTTTGGCCAGGATAACTGCCCCCTTCTGCCTAACTCTGGCCAAGAAGACTTTGATAAAGATGGCAGAGGAGATGCCTGTGATGAGGACGATGACAATGATGGTGTCGAAGACGACAAAGTAAGACGTGTATCTGTCTGCAGTACATTTGACCCAAACATCTGGTTTTAAGGAAAACTATTACCATAGATGTGAACTTCATTGTTCAGAGCTTCAGCTGAGTTATTCTGCACTTCCTTCCCTGAATGATGTGTAGGGCAGAGTAAAGCTGTGTTCAGTCAAGGGAGAGTAGTACCATGCAGAGCAAATCAGCTTGAGGAACCTGGGGCTGAATTTGTTCTCTCTATCGGTTTTCAGTTCAGTTATGTACATGAAAACAACTTAATAGAAAGTGATATTGGGTTTTTTATGTTGTAATGGGAGAATGACAGGTCTACTGTATTTGAAAAGCTGGTAAATATTATATATGTATGTGTGTGTATGTATATATATATATATATAAAAAATGTTATTTTAATTTGTCATAACTTGTTTCTAAACCAACTATAAACAGCCAATATCAAGGGGAAGTGATGGGAGAAAATACCTAGCCTGGTTCATACTTTCTTTCAGATCTGCCTGGAAGACAAATTCATTTACCTGCAGAGCCTAAAAGATAGCCACTTAGTCTAAAACTATTGCCCTTCTACAGCCAGCAGAAAGACAGAGGCACTTTCAGAGTATGCTTCACCCTGGCTTTTCTGAAGATATTTAGGGTGAATTAATTGGTGTTGGAATTTTACTCTTCCTCTTTTTTCCCTTTAGAGGGAACCTAGATGCTCTAGAGCTTCTGATGGTTAAAGCTGGGTAAGAGCTGCGCTCATAGGGTCTCTATTTGGAAAACCCCAAAGAATCATTTGATAAAGTAATATGATTTAGTATGTATCTTTTTTTTAATTGTAGCTTGAAGTTGTTTTATGAACAGCATAAGATTTTGGCTTGCTTCTCTTTGTTACCCTTGATTATATGAAATGTATTTCTGGGGAATTTAAAATCTTGTGCATAAAGATTATTTCCTAGTAAATGTGGGTTTTTTTCTCTTTAGCAGAGAAAAATTTAAAATAATTATTTTGAAATAATTATTTAATAAATAATTTAAAGATTTTTTTTCCTTATGACCTCCTTTCAGATTCTGTGATGCTGATGTAACCCTCACTCCCACTGTTTTAGTTTTCTTTCTTCTTCACATTCCACACAGTACTTTCTCATGCCTGTGCAAAACTGCATGTGTAATTTGGGAATATGTGAAACATAAGAATTCTTCTTGTAGCAGATTTTGAAATTAGAGATTAAAGTGATAAGAAATTTTTGGAAGTCCATTAACAGCAATGGTCTCAGGGAAAAATATTTTTGATAAATGAGAGTATTTAATTTTAACTTTTTTAAAAACTTCTTGCATTTTATCATCACGTCCAATAGAACACAACCAACAAAAAGTCAATACTTGTTTAAATATTTGAAAAATCAAAATATGTGATATAAATTGGAAAATACTGACACTAGTTTGGTTCAAAAAAGTCGGAGTAACAGTTTTAGTTGGTTTTGTGAGGTTTTTTTGTTTGTTTTGTTTTTGTTTTTCAAAAACTATAAAATGCAGCTGAAGTTGTCCTGATTTTGCAAAATATTCTGATCTTTTTTTTTAAAGTACATATACCAGGGATGCACCTTTATTCAAATACGAGTACAGATCCAGTTTAAAATGCCCATTGCTCTCCTTGTGAGATATGGAACACAATTCACATGCTTTGTACAAAACAGACAGTGAGCCAGGCTGTCCAGATGCCATCCTGTTACCACCAAGATCTTCAGTATAGGTACAGCTTGTCCATTGAAAAAATAATGGATTAATATTTTGATTTTTGAACTCTGTCCAAGATGAACAGGAGTTACCACTTCATAGTATACTCTCATGAGTTGAGATTTATATTATGAAATCTATTTTTTCTTACTAGGACAATTGCCCTCTTCTATTCAACCCTCGTCAGTTTGATTATGACAAGGATGAAGTTGGTGACCGCTGTGATAATTGCCCCTATGTGCACAACCCTGCTCAGATTGACACAGACAACAATGGCGAGGGTGACTCGTGTGCTGTGGACATTGATGGCGATGGTATGATTTCACTTTGAGAGTTAGGCGCTGTTCCACAAGTATACTTTGCTTTATGTCCAGTAAGATGGGTTACCTGCTTTTATACATGGAATAAAATTGTGTCTAGCAGCTCAAAAATGTAGGACAAGACTGAGAATGCTGAGGTTCATCTGTCTGTGTAGTATAGTTGCCCATACTGTCCCTAAATGTCTACAATTAATATTATTAAAGAATATATCACAAGTCTTCATCAGTGTAATCTTAAAAAACCCGAAAACTTTCCTTCCTCTGTGTTCCAAAGTAATCAGGGTTTAATATGACACTTGTGTTGACTTTTTCTTTTAGGGAGGGAAAAGAATATCAGAACATTCATGCAGTTAAGACAATATCAGTAGTAAAGTAATCTGCTTTCCTGTGAATGTATGCAAAGCTCACAGTAATCCAAATACACGTCTTTTTGTATGTCTTAAAATACTGTTAAAAGTGTTTGCTTCATCTACCAGTACATTTGTATATAACCCCAATTTGATCAGAATTAAGAAAGGGGAAAAGCACATAAAAACTTCAAAAATCATATCCCTGTAGTATTTCAATGTGTGAGGATCCAGAATTACTAAAAGATGAAGAAATCTAGCTTTGGGTTTTCCTCAATAATGTTTTAAACTTTTGGATGCTTTTCTGACTTAAGCTTCTGAACATTTTGAAGTCCTCTCATCCTTCTTCTGATCATCAGGTTAATATTAGTAGTTATGGTAGTTCTGCATTTGAAGGAAAATCCAATCATATGTTATTGGCTGAAAGGTTATGCAAATATTCAGGGACCATGTTATACATGAAAGGGTCCTTGTATCTTTCCCAGACAGATACGCCAACATGTTTGTTTCTTTTCATCTTACTATAATTTTGAAGCAGATTGTTGGTTTTATAATAAAGTTTCCTGAGGAGGAACAGCTTATTTTGAAAATCTGGCATGCTATGCAATCAATGATGCACATGTTCTGGCAAAATTAAGTTATTTAATGCTGAGGCAGCTGAATATTAATACAGTTGTTTCTATACAAAACTTCAGAAATTTGAACCTGTATAGCTCTGTGTTCTATGCCATTTCTTAGAGTGGGGGAAGAAAATTCAAAACAAATTAATTAGAAAGAAAAATACCCCATCCCTTTATTTGTTATTCTATGAAAAAGGGCTAAATTCTTAAGACCTAATCAGCCCTTATTCTAGCAAAACTCCATAGAAAATAGATACAGAAAACTTTATTGTAGCAAGAGAAATGGAATTGATACCATAATTTTTCTTTCTAATATTAGTCTTAACTATTTCATTTTGAACAAATGATGTTGTAGCAATCGGAAAGTTTGTAAACCCCCTAAGAGCCTTGGTTCTTTACTGGTGACATCTACAGTCTATGACTGTCTGGTTTGGATGTTGTATAATTTTGAATTTTTTTTAATATTTTGTTGTTTTTTTCCCCTAGACATTTTTAATGAACGAGATAATTGTCCTTATGTCTACAACACAGACCAGAGTGATACAGATGGTGATGGAGTTGGGGATCAGTGTGATAATTGTCCATTGATGCACAATCCAGACCAGGTAAATAATCAGAACAGTTTCCTTAATGGTAACATCAGAACAAGGGCAGAGAAAGGATCACAGGAATTGCCATCAGTCCCTGTACTGGACAGTTGAAGAGGTGGATCTATATTGTTCACTTTCATGTCTCATGTTTTGAGATCTCTTTGTATCAGATGAAAGGGAAGCAGAGTGATGATTCCTTTAATCCATCTGCAAATAAAGCCCTGCCCTGCAAATATCTTGGGGGCCAGATCTTACCCACTGATAGAAGAATAAGTAGCCATACTAGTTTGAAGTTAAGCTTGTGCTTTAATCGCGGTTGTCATTATGGTATCATTTGTCACTCCAGAAATCCTTGAAGAGAAGTGTTGAGCAGTTCAGGACCAGACTGTACTTCTGTATTGAGTAAAAATAATAAAATTACTCTGTACAATTTTTTTTTTTTGGGTAGACTGATGCAGATAATGACCTTGTTGGTGACCAGTGTGACAATAATGAGGACATAGATGAAGATGGCCACCAGAACAACCAGGATAACTGCCCTTACATCCCCAATGCTAACCAGGCTGACCATGATCAGGATGGTAAAGGAGATGCCTGTGATCCTGATGATGACAATGATGGTGTCCCGGATGACAGAGACAACTGTCGCCTCAGATACAACCCTGAGCAGGAGGACTCAGATGGTAAGAACAAGGTCATACGAGTTTCATTTAATTCTTCGTGTCTGATTTTGATCTTGGAGTATTAACATCTAGTGAAGAGAGGCTTCACATTAAACTGAGCTGCTTTTGACATTTGCGACACCATGAAATTCAATGGAACTGAACTGATGGTCAGTTTCGTCCAGGGTTACAGCATTAGGAAACATCTTTGACTGGAGCTCAAACATACATGTACTTAATGTGTGAAGAAAGCCTTTACCAAATTTTAAAAAGACAAAAAAATCAATTTTTTAAAAGTATTCTTATTTTCACATTTTATTGAAATATTAAAAGTCTTGGAAAATATTTCAAATAGCTTGAATTTCAAGTGTCTTAAAAATGAAAAGAGAGTTGTTTCACTTTCAAAACAAGTTAACTTCAGAAAATTAAAATGGAAAAATATGGTTTACTGCTCTGTTCTATTTTGAAAACCAGACTATTTCTCCAGGATTTTTTAAGTCTGCAAGTATTGTTAATTTTTAACTATTTTAAAAAAAATTACTTCTGAGCAGATTTTCTCAAATTTTCTTCATAGGCTGCTTTAAATATGTCTTGATGATATACATGTCACAGTTCAAAAAAAATGGATATGTAATTACTCTTTTTTTTCCAGTTTTTTTTGGTAAAATATTGCTGGTCACCTCAAACAGTTCTTCTCTATGCTTGGCATTATTTACATAATGAAATAGTGATAGTTTCACAATTATAATTTCAACTTCGAAAATACTTATGATCCTTTGAAAACCACCAAATTTATTTACAAGTAATGATCTTTGCAATAAACACAGGTAAGCAATTTCTGTTCCAAGTTATATGACTTGCTGGAGTTGTTCCATGGTTATGCTGTAGAAATTGAAAGCAGAATTTAGTACCTACACAATATGTTTTTATGTACATTTAGAAAGATAAAATGCTGACCCTTGTCTGATTTCCTGGTATGACAAAGGCTGTCCATAGGAAATTTCTGGTTGGTATTCAGTAATAGTTCTTAATTTATATGACCATTCAGTCCTTTAATATATATCTGGAGTATCTTTGTACTTTCCAATCCCTGGAATAGCCCCTTAATTTCATAAATCCAGAATAAGGGTGACCCCAGATGAGATAGTTTGTTAAGTTTCTGTTACCTGCATCTTGTAAGGGAAACTACATTTTTGTATGAACTAAAGATTCAGAAAAAGCATGTATTTAATCATTTTAGCCAGCTCATCACTCTCATTAGCAGCAGGTCCAACAGAAACCATGGAAAAGGGGTAAATAAAGCCAAAAATTGCTCCCATGCTCTTGAAGATGTAAACTGTAGCATACAAAGATGAGGCCCTGGAGAGAGCTGTTGGATGTGACTGGGTAAACAAACACTTTCTAACTTTCCTTGACAGGGAATCAATGTTGTCAGCAGCAATTCTCTATGAAATAAACATCAGCTGGATTTTCAGTGAATAATAGATTCTGCTGTGAATTATCTCTGTGATTTGGCAAAGGAAATAAAATAGGAAAGTCATTCACTTTTGCCCAGTAAGTGCTAAGACAAACAGGTGGAGGAGCACACAGCTGGTCAGGATTTGAAGTTCTCTATGGCAGATATCCAGGGTGGAAAATGGGACCATTTTACCACATATCTGAGCTTCAGAGAGCCCTGACATACTAAATGCTTCAGCTTTCTCTAATTACCCTTTTCTTTTTGGCTGTTGCCTAAAACTCATTGTGCTTTCTCTCCAAAAGCTCCATACTTGGGTAATGCTGGGTTGGTTAGTCATGGTAAAGTAGCTTTCCATTTTTCTAGGAAACATATAGTAGTAGGTCAGTATTGAATGAGCTGGGTCATTGCTATTTCCTACTGTGTTAATTCCCATGTTCTTAGGGCAAACATAAACACTGGGGGGAAAAAAAAAAGAGTAAATGCTCTACTGTGTGAGGATAGAAACAAATTAGCTGGTAACACAGGTTTTGCATTAGTACCCAGTGTAATATCCGGTGGTTTCTGTTGTAAAAGTTGGAGCCATTTGGGAATTTGTTTCCATACTTGTCTAGCCAAGCTTTTCGACATTATTTTCAGGTCTTTGTGCTGTTGTATGCCGTGGAATAATACAGTCATTGGCAATGAGATTTTTTTTAGATGCCTCCTTTCACTTCTTGCTATTTGAGGCATGTCACATCCCCTGGTTTCCATTAATATTGTGGGTTAACTAAGAAAGGAATAGTTTTAAATATTGAGTGTAGTAGAAGTGTTGAGCAGAAGAACAACTGTAGATGAGCTGTATGGATGTATTCTTTCATTTTCTAAAAAACTTCTTGTAATTCATATAACAAAACTTAATTTTTCCATTCCTCTGAGGCTAGTAGTGTTAAATGCAGTGCTGCCTTCTTTTCTCATACATTTTTCTGAAGCACTGTGTTTTTTTATAAGTCAAATTGTTCTACCTACAAGTGAGAGTGGCTACACACGTAGGCATATTTTACTGCAACGCTCTCCCCACTTTCTTTTGACATAGAGGTGACACGTCTGCACTCTGAAGCATCTTAGATGGATTGTTGTAGAAAGAATCTGAAGACCATGATAAGAGTCTGAAAAAAAGTTTAATATGATCAAAACTATATAAAGATTTAGTAATGTGTGGGAAGATTAAGATTTTAATGCTATTGTTTGAAATTATTTGCACAGCACGTATTAAAATGTGGTGTTGTATCCACATCTGGAACAAATCAAACTGAAAATGTAATGCAAGCATTAGTGAATTACATCGACATAGAAAACTTCCAACCTTTCCCACCCTGATTCCAAAGTGATGTATAGACTGGGGCTGGATAAATTGCTAACAATTGCCTTTGCTTATTCATATTGCTTACAGGTGATGGCAGAGGTGATATTTGCAAAGATGACTTTGACAATGACAACGTCCCCGATATTTATGATGTGTGCCCTGAAAACAACGCCATCAGTGAAACTGATTTCAGAAAGTTCCAGATGGTCCCTCTGGACCCCAAGGGAACAGCTCAGATTGATCCCAACTGGGTTATTCGCCACCAAGGCAAGGAACTGGTGCAGACTGCCAACTCTGATCCTGGAATAGCTGTAGGTGAGTATCAGATGTCAGTCATCATCCTCAGGAAAGAAACCCGTGATTCTGTGATAAGGAAGGGAAAAAAAGGGTAGATAAATGCACCTTTTTGGTGCTGAAGACTTTGGACTAACCACAGAGATAGCGTATATGCCCAAAGTAAAAACAGCTCAATGCTGCCTGCATTTGTTATCCATTCATCTCATCACTGACTGTAACATACATAAAATACACAATTAAAAAAATTTATGTAAGTATAGTGCCTGCTGTCTTCAGTGCCCCTTGTAAGCAACTTCTCTCCAGAAATCTTCATGCAGGCAAGTGTAATTACCTCCTCTTCTAGAGGTAGAGAAACAGAGAAAGGCCACTTATGACTCCTGCCAAAACTCAGGATGTAGCTGGGACTCTTGGGTGTGCGCAACTGGACCCAGCATTGTAACTCAATGGTTTGTCTCTTTTGTCGTCTCCCAGGCTATGATGAATTCAGCTCTGTTGACTTCAGTGGGACATTCTATGTTAACACAGACCGCGACGATGACTATGCCGGCTTTGTGTTTGGCTACCAGTCCAGCAGTCGGTTTTATGTTCTGATGTGGAAGCAGGTCACTCAGACATATTGGGAGGACAAACCTACCAGGGCTTACGGCTATTCTGGTGTGTCACTCAAAGTAGTGAATTCAACAACTGGTACTGGTGAACACTTACGAAATGCTCTCTGGCACACAGGAAACACCCCTGGACAGGTGAGAGATTTAAATCTTCTGGCCAACAGTGCATGACTAATATTTTAAAAATAAGGGACATGTCTCAAAAACAATTTCCTTTCACACCTCAATTTTTGCAGAGGTTTATCAGTTTTTTTTCAATTCCCCTATTAATAGTGTCAGTAATAACATTTGGATTTCAAAGAAATTCATGTGTGTAAAAGGGAAGATGAGGTGTGATCAAAAGGAAAAGGTGTGAGAGGTCTCAGTTACGCACAAATCCTTTGTTTCTTCTGTATTGGCACTTGCTTCTTTGGTGTTCCAGCTTGTTTGAATTATACATGGTTCAGAGTACAGTAACCAGTGACAGAAAAAGAGAAAAAAAATTTAAAAAGAGAAAAACTGCTGCTGTTCCAAATAGGGTGCACCCATGGAAGGAAATTGTGCATTTTGGAAGTCAGGTTACTAGGGCTTCACAACAGGATAAGAATAGATAGGATGGTTACTGCTTGAGAATTTTCAAGGAGCAGCCACAGTCAGTAACATCCATGCAAGCTGCAGTCCCTTTCCCTCATTGGAGGCACTCATGTGGCGTCAACTCTGTCAGCGTGGGTGTGTCCATGTGCAAACCTGAAGAGTTCCAGAAGCTTTTGAACAATACTCTTGGGCACATGATGTGACTCTTGGGGATGGTTCTTTGCATGGCCTGGAGTTGGACGTGATGATCCCTGTGGGTCCCTTCCAATTCAGCTGATTCTGTGATTCATAAGGGAAGTCAAGGTTCAATGCTGTAATGGTCTTCAGTGACTCTAGCTATGAAACTGCAGATGAATAACTGATCAACAGTTTAAGACAGAAATTTCCATTACTCTCAGCCCATAGAAGAAGTCTTTTGATCATGCAGTCAAACATCAGTCATACTGATCAGACAGTTAACCTATTTTCAGTTTCATGCTCTGCAGGAAATAAGCTTTGGCTGTATGTACAGTTACTACGGTGGACGTGCAGTTACTGGAGCATGGTGTGTTTCTAATAAGGCATTTGTATTCCTACTGTAGGTGCGTACTTTGTGGCATGATCCCAAGAACATTGGCTGGAAAGATTATACTGCTTACAGGTGGCATTTGATTCACAGACCTAAAACAGGATTAATAAAGTAAGAAATATTTCTGTACTTCTACATTTTCTAGTAGCAAATCTTTTGTCTCTGTTGATTTAAAAGCTATGTTATCAGTTTCATTGTTGGCTCTGATAATTGTTACTTGTGTGACAGTTTGTCCAATATTTTGGGAACATTTTGTTATCTTCAGAATAAGTTATTTTCCTTTTCAGATGTATTTAATTTAGTCTGGATGGTTCAATATTTACATCAGCTAAATACTCTTAAATTAAGGGAAAAAAAAAAGAATTCTTTCTCAATAGCTTTTCTGTAAAGAGACCAAAAATTCCTGAGCAAAACTCAAAGCAAGATTAGAACATGAGATTGCTCCCCAGCCTGTGGAATTTCAGTGAATGAAATTAATTAGAAACATGAACATTGTCTCAGGGAAGTAGGCCAAGGGCCTGTCTACATCAGCATCCTGTCTCCCGTAGTGGCTTATACAAGGCACTGTAGAAGTGACCATGAGCACATCTGTAATGCACACAAGGAGTGGTGGCATATGGCTTTCTGTAGAGCCCAGCTGTTCAGCTGATGTTCCAAAGACTGAGCATTAACTGCCCATGTTGGTTTTATCTTCTACTAACTACTGGAACTGTAAAGGATATTTTTCATGGGGTAGAGTCAGACCTTACCTCTAAAGGTCTTGTTTGTGCTTATGTGCAGGGGATTTTCATTTGTCTGTGAAAGATAAAGTGTAGACAAGCTTGGATAGACTAAGTTACCTGTTTCTTGGAAAGAGAGGAGTTTCTTTATGTGTCAGTGTATTGCAGTGGAAAGCATTGACTGATATAGATCAGAAGGAAACTTGATTTTTTTTCATTCATGTTGCTGTTACCTGTACCTTCCTTTGCAGGATCTACAAAGTGTCAGACAAAGGATATTTCCACTGCTATCACTTTAGATTAATCTATCATGACAAATTCTGTGGTTTGGGGCATTAAATTAATTCATACTTTAGGGTGTTCTGATAGAAAATAAATAAGTTATTTTGCTAATGTAGTCATGAAACAGTTTTATTTGTAGAGAAATATCAATTCCATATGAACATGACCAGTGTATGTAATTTTTTTTGGTGGGATGAATGAACTATTAAACTCTTCCCATATGTTTTGGGTTCTTGATATTTTGAGAAATATATTAAATAGGGTTATACGGACATGAAAATCTGTCATTTTTTTGCTGTTCTTTTCACCCTACATTAAATACTGATTTCAGGGAGCAGTTTCATACTTGTCTTTGTGCGCTTTTCAGGGAATAGAATGCTTTATTAGGAGTGCTGGACATGCATTTCTGTCTAAACAGAAATCTGCCCTTACCTTACCCCTCTATTCTAGGAAGCTGGTCAAGTGTTTTCATCCTCATGTGATGCCATCTTGCTGTGTATAACTAATATATTGTCAACTGAAACAAGACCATAATCCCTGCCTCCAGAGACTAGTCTAATTGAAAAACTATAGATTAATTTCTCATTTGGCCCAAGAGACTGAGAGCCTAAAAATCTTGACTATCTCACGGTCTCCCATGAGAAGTGGACGATCCAAGTTTGAGGAAATGCAGTCTCTATGATAAAAAAGGAAAATTAAGAGCTGTCTTTTCAGGTCTTTTGTCTCCAGGGTAGATGACTAAACTGCTAAAAAAAACCCCAGAAAACAAAAAAAAAACCCCAAGTTCTCATTTTCCAGTTTATTATTAGTATAACTGTTTGTGTCCAAATCATTCCAGCTTTCATTAAGCTCTTAAAATGTCTGAAATTGAGATTCAGCATGTCTCCAGCTAATGTTTTGTTTGACTTTAAAGGGATGGTTCTTCCAATTTCTGGTGTTGGCCCTTGCACCTAAAGATAAATAAATCAGCTGTTCACACAGCTGCAAAGACAGCTTTGCACAGTGATGTGACAAGGTCGTGTGCTAACCCCTGAGTTCACTGGGACAGAGGTTTATCAGTGAATGCTAGTACATTACATAGTTCATTCCAGGAGACATGACTGTTCTAAATAAAGAACTGGGAAATCTTTTGCAGATGGTGTGCATATAATCACTTAAGGAGCAGCCCCACTGCTTCTGATTAATGTGTTATGGCTGCCAGCCAGGTGGGCATGAGATAGGGTTGAGAAGTGATCCCTACAATGAAGTTGGGTTTTCTGGTGCCTTGTTAAATATTAATTCTGTTCCAGTTTTAGAGACATTAACAGCTCTTACACTGGACACTGTATTATCCTCCTTGTCTAAATTATGTTTTTCTTTACAGAGTTCTGGTTTATGAAGGGAAACAAGTCATGGTGGATTCTGGACCGATCTATGATACAACTTTTGCTGGTGGACGATTAGGTCTTTTTGTCTTCTCTCAAGAGATGGTCTATTTCTCTGACCTCAAATATGAATGCAGAGGTCAGTTACAGAAAATATCTGGAAAACGCTGAAGCTTTTGATAACTTCTGGAGCAAACACAAAGTGTCTAAATGAAAAGTACCCTCTAGTTACTGAAAGCAATCTGTGATATCCGTAGCATGGTGTGAACCTTGATTTGTTGAAATGCCATGAATGCCCCTTGCTCCTATAGTAATCTCAATTTGGATAATAAAACCCAGATGTTTAATACTATCCACCTGGAAAATATGGGGTAGAAATTTCTGAGAGAGAGTTGCTTAGAATTCTCTCTGTATATCCACTGTCATCTGTAGGCTATTTCAGTATGTCTCACAGGCAGAGAGATACTTCTGGATCACCCCTCTTTCAAGAGGCATGGAAAAGAGAGCAGATATCTTTAATGAGCATGGCTGTCTCTAATGCCTTGTTTGAAATGTTTTGAAATACAGAAAATTTTCCAGGTTTTCTTGTATATGATTTTGTACATACATTTAGATACAAGCACGTGTATGTGCAGCTATATCTCTTCCTATAAGTAGGCATATGTGTTTTTGTATAAATGTCCTCCCATTTGTAGGAAAATGAAGGATAGAAAGCACTGTGCTGCATCTCTTTAGTTATTGTGGTGGAGCTCTGTTCTTGTGTGATTGACTTCCTAAGCAAAAAAACCCAACCACAATTAATATGCATTTTTTCCCATTTCTTTCAGATGCTTGAGCAATGGTTGCTGCATTACCAGCAAAGTACTGTAGATGCTATGCAACCCAGACACCTCAGTACACCCTGGTACTCCCAGTTTCTATTTTTGTTTACCTCCTGCCCTCTGTCCTCGTGCTCCACTCCAGTATCCTCCCAGCTGCCAGGAGTGCTTCAACCATCCTTCCACCCAAGTGCCTTCTCACAGCCAGGACTAATGAAACCTAAACGTGAATATTGGACCCACCACTGAAACAAAAGCAGATTGATACATTAGAACACTTTTGTAGAGTGAAAACTTAGCAAAACTTGTTTGTTTGTTTACTTGTCTTTTTTAAAGAATGACGTTTACATATAAAAATGTAATTACTTAATGTATTTATATATATGGAGATAAAGAGGGGTGATGATGATTATCAGTCATTGTGTTTAAGTGAGGAAAAATGTGTTTTAATTTTTTGGGTGTATGGTTGACACTTCCTTGCTCTGATCAAGACTGGCCTTTAGTCATACAAAGCTTCTGGGTCTAATTTTAGCAAAGTAATGGAGGGCCACAGTAACAAGGAAAATTACTTTGGATATTAAAGTAAAGATCAATTATTTATTGATTCAAAAAGGTGCTTAGATGATAAGGATGCTCTTAGTAACACTTTAAAATTACAATTGGTAGAATTGTCAAATTTGCAACCTAAAGCATTCTATAGTAGGGCTTTTTTCAGGCCAAACAGAATTGAACTAGAAAGTCTCATGTGAAAGGGAAGAGTGATTCATTTAAACATCTGAGGCTTTCACTATTGTCTGACTTTCTAAAAAATTATTTCTGGTTTCCCTGTTTTCATCATATTCTGCATTGCCTTGTAATAAAGAATATACTATGACCATGTGGAACAAAATGAACCTGAACGACTTTTCCACCTCTGCTGCAAAAAGCACTTTGACATCCTGAATCCTGATGTGGGTTTTTGAAAAGGTGGCAATGCCGCTATTACTTAATTTGGTAACATATGAATTTAAGGTTCCATTTATAAATATTTTGTTAGTATTTATTGTGATTATCGCACCAAGCTACCTTCTCTGATAATTGATTTTAAAGCATATAATGCATCAGTAATACATTCACAAATAATGATATTTTAAAGCTATTTTTGAAAGCATATCACAATATGTAGATATTGTCAAAGCATGGCCTACACTTAAGTATAGTTTCGTGGGTTATAGTCATGTATACTTTAAAGTTAAATGAATAGTAATAAGGAATTTACAAATGGAACCTTAATATATATCCAGTTACCCTTATTTTAATATTTTTATATGGTTACCTATGTCTGCTGTATATAGAACTTCTTAAATAATGCTGAAGGGGTACCAGTGTTTATTCTAAACAGATACAACAGTTACTCAGATATACAATAGTATAGACATGCTTAACATTTTTGTTTTGTTTAAGTTGTATGAGCTTTGTTCGCAAAAAGAACACACGCTGGTGGAATTTTATTCATAGATCGGATACCTAATGGAAGAATACAGTACCTCTGCCTTCTTCTAGGGCACAGTGAGCTAAATGCTGAATCAACTTTTTCTCCCTTGAAATAGATTTTGTTGCTATATTCATTAGAATGGAGTCAACAGTTGCTGGCTTTATTGCACATTTTATAGTATTCATATTATCAATTTTTTTTTATTTTATTTGTTTGTTTTGTTGCTGGTTTTTCTTTTGTTTTGTTTTATGTTTGTTTGGTTTGTTGTTTTTTTTTTCACAAATCCTCTTCATGGGTTTTTTAATGTTTCAGTTTCTTTTGGTGTTTTCAAATGGCATCCCTGAGTTCCAAACAGAAGGGAGGATGACTTCATTAAATGTAATGAGTAATGGCTCTGTAGGTTTTTTTGTTTTGTCAGAGAGAGACATCACGTTAGGGATGAAGATGTTAATATTTGGACTGTATCATAATTTTCCTATTCTATGTAAGTTATTTATGATGGGGTTTTTTTGTTTCTTTTTCTTTTTTTTTCTTGCAAGTGTGTGTGAGAGAGTGAGATTGATGAAATTTCATTTTGTTTTGCCAAAGATTGTAAATAATTATTTATTTGTTTACACGGACGGAACTTTATCAATTGACGTCCTGATTCATTTAGTCAGATCCTCATTTTTATATATATATTTTAAGAAATTAATAATAGGAAATAAATTGTAAAAAGGTTTTATAACCCAAAATCTCTTTACCTTTTTTATAGTTAAAATTTTTCTTTAAGAAAATATTCCATTCCCCAAAGCCCTTAGTTAAGCCTCTTGCCTTGTTGTAAACCAGTTCATTTCAAGCAAACCAGGAAGTCTGTTGCTTTGCTAAAATTTCAATGTCTGCCTTCTAAGGTTGTAAACAGCAGGTTTCCTAGTATCTCTGACAGGACATTATTCCCCATGAAGTCTTTATCTGGCAAACGATCACAAATTTTATTTATAGAATTGTGAGAAATTTTGGTCCTTCTTCTCTGTATTGTGTCTTGGCCCATGTATTTGAACAAATATATCTTATTTTGCAAATGCTGCTTCTTTGAGTCCCATCTGAGTCATTGGGATTCGTTGGTGAGAGTGGGGACTGCTTTCCTGCTGGAGGATTTCAGGAACCAGTGAATCATCATGAATCAAACAGAATAAAATACAAGAAAAAGATTCTTAACATGAGACATCTTTCCTATGAGTATAAACTACTCACAGGGAGGGGAGCTTGAATTGGATTATGAAAAATAAGAATGCCCAGCATGTCAGAATGCCAGTTTTGAGGTATGAACTCAACTTCTGACTTTTCTTGGCCTTACAAATGTCCCAACTATTTGGTTTCCTTGACTTTTGATTCCCATGAGAGTACTTGAAGCATTATACAGGAAAGCCATGTAGTCTTCAGTACATTTTTTGAGGAGTCCTTTAAAACAATACAAATGTTCAGTCTTGTAAACAGCTGCAAGGGCATCAGTGATTGATATTATTCAGGTAATAGCGTGATCAAGAACTTGTTATCCACTCTCTCAAGAGTTTTGTAATACTCTGGTATGGATCTTCATGACAGTTTTGGACATGAGCACTTAAGATTTTAAGGGGAAAAATCTCTTTATGACACCAAACAAACCCCCCCAAAAGTAAACAAAGGAAAATAAAATTACTAGAAATGTGTGAAAACATAGCAGTAGCACTTTAGCACTAGTACAGCGTTTCTAGAAAAACAAGGAGGGAAGGACCAAAAAACCTAAATTTTCCGTGAATGAGCAGGTTCACCTAAAGCTGTGAACCTGTGTCCATTGTTCTAACTACTTTTTTTAAAGGCTTTTGAAGATACTCAAAAGTATTTCCATAATCTGGCAAAAATACATATTTAAAAATTTTACAGAGTCTGCATTTCTGGTTCCCAAAGAGAGATGGGAATGGAAGAAGAAGGTCTGAAATACCAGTGGAGAGGTTGTTTTTTCCCACAAAGGGAAGCTAAGTAGAGCGGGTGCAGATTCTGCCACTGAATCTGCCACTGAGACATGAATAATACCAGGCAGAATTCTTTTCACTTCACTGGACATCAGGCTCCCACCTACTAAAACTCACTGATAAATTTCCTCACCTTTAAAATACTTGTCATATATTTTACATATCTTACTGGTTTTGGGCCAGCCCAAACACCAGAAAATCCTAAAATCCTGAAAACCTCCTAAAATTAAGTTCTGATGAGACTTCTTCACTGCTTTTAAAACATGGGGGTTTTGGTTAAACTTTAGTTAAGCCACTGAGTTTTCTGAAAAGCTGAACTCACAGCATTGAAGGATTTGTCCATTATAAGAGAAACACATTTGCCATGGTTTCTTCCAGAATAAAAAGGAAATAAGTCCACCCAAGGATTATACCTGTGATTTTGCACATCAGGCAGCCCAAATAATAGCATAATGAATGCTAACATCTGTGTCTACTCCTTGCTAGCTACACAGCAGGGCAGAGCTGAACAGAGTGTCATACCAGTGGGCAAAACCCTCATCTTGGTCAGCTCAGTCAGAGTTTTACTATGGACTTGAGTGATGATAGCTGGATGAGATTCAGTGCTGCAGACATCCATAGAGGAAGAGCTCTAATGCTCGCGTGGTAACATCTGCTCTTTAAAGCCATTTGAAAAAAAAAAATAAAAATGTAACTATGAAATAACTTGGCACAGCATTGTTTCCATTGTGGAGAAGACCACCCTTGTAGATTGGGAAGGGGGACTTTGGAGGAAAAGAACCCTGGAGCTGATTAAACCAAAGGTTTTTCTAATCCATTATCCTGCTTCTTGAAAGTTGCCAGTATCAAATTCACCAGAGGAAGGTGTCAAATATTTATCATTAAAAATCATACATTAGCACTCCTAGAAGGGAAGCATCATTCTTAGCCCCAGGAAGTTAATGGGTTGGTTCTGCCTTTGTGCTTGTGTGGTTTATTTTGCACTAACATAACTGCAAATATTATTGTTATTCATATAAATATCCCAGATTTTTAATCCCACTTCTCCTATTGAGAGCTCTGGAGATTGATTGTATACTCTGCGCAGTATAAATTTCCTTTTACCAATTTCAGGTCTGTTGCTGTTTAATTTCATTGACAGGCTTGATTTCCTGCAGACTTGGGAAAGGAATGAATAGTATATATTTCATCATAAAACTGTGTGTTAGAAAAATAATATCCTACTTTTCTTTTACTGCTTGTGTGTGCATGTGTCTGTTATGGGTTCATGTGGTACATGTGCACAAGAGCTGGAATGGTACTATCATTCTAGCTCTTGTGCAGATATGTCATATATGCACATGCACAGACAGCAAGAAAAATCTACATATTTGCAAATGTTAAGTATTATTCTGTGCTTGGCGTGTTCTTTATGCCTTCCCTAGCCAGCTGCTAACTGGCCACATTTGGAATCAGGCAAATGAGTCAGGCAAACAACCTTTTTTCCTGTCAATTATCATTGATAATTACCTGTTCTTGATATGTTTAGAGCTAGAAGTGTTTCATGTTTCTCCTTTAGAAGCGAGTGAATTTCTTTTCAGACACCTGCTGACATTTCTGGACTCTTTTCAGCACCGCTAAATACACCAGTCTCTGGAAGCTGGAGGGTTGCATTGCAAATTACACTTCAATTCTTAGCAACAGCTGTAATAAGGTAACTTGTAACTTACAAAGTGATTTTAGTCATTGAGATTACATAGTCATTCAGCAACTTCTAGAAGATATAGTCTTGACTCTCCCTTTATGAGCTGATTTTCCGTCTTTAAATAATGTTGATGGAAAAGAAAACAAGGGAGAAGATGGCAAGCTGCAGGCACTGTCAGCAGCTGGATAATTTTTGATCAATGCTCTTTTTTGTATATGCGAAGAAAATGAAAACTAATGCTTTCAGTGTCATTCAAGGCAGCCTTCCCTCAGATAGTCTTTGATCATTCAATTCAGTTTACTTCCTGGAGCTGCTGCTCCTGGAGCTTCTGACAAGTAGCAACAACCTCCAATAGAAAGACATTGTTAAGGGTCTCCTTGCTGATGAGACTGGAGTACTTCAGAGTTTAGAGTACTTCAGAGCTGGACCCCAAGCAAATTAATATGTCCCAGTTTTTAAAGATTTAGCTGCAGTGCCTAGGTTTTTACAACCAGAAGCAAAGGACCACCCATCTGGATGTGGATGTAATCCAGTGGGTGTAACTACAGGCAATAGCTCAGCCTGGATGCTGAAGAAATAGAGACAGTGTCTTGAGCTGAAACTAGTGACAATTGGAAGATCAATTGCTTTCTCAAATGAGATTAAGTTCCAAAGGTATCATCAATCACTGTTCTAGAGATCAGCAGTTCTCTGTTTAAAAAGTTCCTATGTTCATAAAGGAGCAGGAAAGAAACCAGAACACTCTTAAATGCTCAGGTTAAGATTTGCACAATTTTCAGATTAATAGTGCATACAAAGGCAGTAGAATGGCAAGAGACCATAGAACTTTTTGGGTTTCTTTTCGTCTCAGAAATTCTTCTTTTTAAATCATTAAAAAAAAAAAAAAAGATAAAGAGTCACTTTACTTTCAGATTTGTCATTAATATATCAGTGCAAAGCTCCCACGTATCTGAGAAGGAATCACACTCAATTTTACACAGAGGTTTCTGAGATCATAGTTTTTTCTACAGTTCCAAATCTCCATAGGATTTAATTAATTGCTTTTGTTTGAAGACTATAGTTTTCATACATTTAACAATACTAAAACAGTCAACAATGGTAAATTATGTTTTTGGGATCAGTTTACTTGATTTCTCCACCAAAGCTGGTGTCTGAGCTTGAAACAGACCTTAAATCAGTATTATTCATTAAACAGAGAGAAATTAAGCCATTCATGGTTATAGATAGGAAGATTGCCCAACCCTGCATAGAAGATGTATTGTCCATTACAGGGACAATCAAGAAACCTATTGTTCTTCATGCCTAGCATCAGCCGTCCCTGTGATGTGAGAAGATAATATCCACCCACTCTTAAGCATAAGGGAAAGGGAAAGTGAAGCTGAACAGAAATGAAGCTGAGAGATTCTGAGCACTGGGGCAATGACTTTATCACAAGACCATCTGCTTTAAAACAAGACGGCACAAGTCATTATGACAGCGATATGAAAAAACTCCTGTTATTTCCTGTTCAGGATTTCCTCTAACAATGAATTAACCTCCCTTTAAGAGAAATTAAGATAGGCAGTCTTAACTGAGTGCTTCCATATTCTCTTGTTTACCTCTGAAAATTCTAATTATTCATTCAACCATGGGGCACTGCACTGGAGAAGTAGATCAAAAGAACTCTTTCCTGATAACTTGTTAGATTTGGCAGGTTGGGACCAATACACTGGAAGGTCCAGACTTTCAAACATATCTTCAGTTTTGGGTACAGAAAATGGTTTCAGAGCTAATGCTTAATTTAACATATGACCCTGCTGTTTAATATATTATCTGAGTTTATTAATAAGAAAAATAATATTTATGGTATTTTCAAAGCAGGAGTGAAATATTTACTATATTACTATTTACTATATTATTTGAAGATGTGGATAATATCCACTTTTCTGCAGTGATTGAAGGGTCTTTCATGTAATCTTTTCAGTTCCTAGGGTTGTTATTTTTCTGTTTCCATTTATGGTAACATAAAAATGAGAAGCTGATTTTTGTCATTAGCAATCATTCTTAACTACATGGAAGAAATAATGTCTGGTTTTTACTGAAATCACATGTCCTGGACAGGAATGTTCTATCCAGAACCATTTGACTCTTTTGTGGAGGGGAAGAATTGTTCCCTTCCAGTTCTGTAGCAGAAGGCATTAACTGCCTTCTGACGAGAGAAATAGTACAACTGATTGACTGAAATCAGAACCCAGCATCTGTGGCACATATCCACTTGACCTATCATGACAGCCAAAGAAATAGTCAAGGTAAGAAATTCTACATACAGCTATCCTGGGTGCAGTCTTCTACAGAGAAGGGGGGAATATGGGCCAAGCCCATCGCTAGTTACTTCAAGCACTGAGGTTTGCAGATCAGCTCCATGGCTTCTCTGTTGCCTGTACTAAAAATACTTTCCCCTATCCTTATGCCAATGCATCTGTATACAATCTAGTTCCAGATTTAACACCTGAATACTGCACTTAAGGTTTATTTTTTTTCTTAATGATGCATACAGACTAAAATTAAACAGTCTTACTTGCTTATTTCTGGAACATTTGTGCCAGTGCTGCTTTTTTTCTTCTACAAACTGGGGTTTCATAACGCTCCTGTATGTCCCAGAGCATGAAATAATAATTTGAAAGAGTTCTTAAAGAAACTTCGGTGCAAAACTTTGTAGTGTTATAATATTGGAAGGATCGTTGCTTGTACATTTTCTTTCCTGTTCAGGACAAGTTCATAATGTGGTGGCTCCTGTTTCTCAAAAAGTGTGCATTGTTTAGCTCCATAATTACATACACACTTTCTTCCCTCTGTTGTTTCTCCAAAGAGAGCATTAAATATTGTGATTTAACAATGCAGTTGGTAAATCACAACCTATTTCATATGAGCTATTACTTCATATCAACTCCTTAGGTCATGCACAATTCCCAAAACAGAGTGGAGCCACTGTAGTTTTTGTAGTACTTTCAGAAATAAAAGATTACTTGTAAAACTACTGCATTAATTTCTATAGTTTCAAAAGAAATCAATGTATGTGTTTGCACATATGGCCTTCTTATAAAGAGGAAGTTCACTTTTCTGTCCAATTTTGATGCTGACATTTCCATATGGATATGGAAAAGACATTATCAATGTACATTTTTGTGCCCCTTCCTGCAATATTCTAATAAAGTTTTAAGACTGAAGAGCAGCTTGGAAAACCTTTGGGCTATGATGTCAAAACAATTCAAGACACAGAACTGGTATTTTTCAAGAAGAAAGATTAATTTTTGCAAGAAACTGTAAACATTTCACTGTGATTAATAAGTAAGGTAAGAAATGGAAGTATCTGAGACATATTTACCTCTTCTACTGTTCATTCAATTCTCTGCATAGATGTGTCCTTGTGGGATAAGTCAATGTTGGAAATTTGCCTTATTTGCCTTGCTATGACTGCTTTCCATTAACATATTCAAAATTTTGTGGTACATACATCATCTTTTAGCAAAAAGCTTGATACTTACATTGCAAATATTTTGCATTTGAAATGTAAAAAACCCCTGAATATGTGAAAGAGTTATAAATTCAAAAGGAAACAATCTCAGAGCATTTTAATTTCCTGCTATAACCATAGTTTTTTATCTACCCATCTGGGGCTTTAACACATATTTTTGTCTGTGATGTCCCTATTTCATGAGAATTTGTTCCATTTCTCCCAGGGGCAACCTATATGGAAGACAGGAAATCCTCCCCTTTTTACCTGCCACAAATCTTGGAAATACATAGCAATGCCAAGGTGGTGGGAGTCAGTCAGCATCACAAATCAGCAAGTTCTGAGAAGGAAACAAAAAAAAAAAAAAGAAGACAAAAAGGTGATGAAAGGAATCAGCACTGCTTTTGCCAGGTCCAACAGCATCAAATAGCAGTTCCTGATGGGGGCTTTTAGGGATTTCTAAATTTTCTTCAGTTTAATTTCCTGAAGTATATTAAGGGGATTTTTTAAAAAACTTGTCTAATACAGAACTGTGAATGCCAGAAGTATCTTTTACCTTATCTATGTAAAGTTCATTTTCATTCTCTTCCATTGATGATACCTCACTTCAGAGAGTAAATTGCAAAAAAAAACCAATCCTCCTTATTTTTGTACTAAATGAAACACATTTTGTATACTATAAAGACAACTTTTTAATTGTCAGAGAGAGCTTTTTTGCTTATTCAGTAGGTGTTAGAGAGCCTCATGAGTGCCAGAGATGCTACCATGGAGGAAGGGAAAAATCCGATCCTTGTGATGAGACTGAGATAGTGCTTGGTGAGGAGGAGGGGGAGTGCATTTCTCTGAGGCACAAAATCTTGGGAAGCTCTATTAATATAGTCTATTAAAATAGTCTTTCTGTTGATTACGGAGTCAAGGATATTAACTTTACTCACCCTGGGTCAGTAACAAAGCACTTGTGACTACATCGATTTTTAAGACATATGCAAAGTAATTGCTCATGTGCACAGGGCTTTGCATGCAATTGACAATGATAAATGCACTTATTGCACAATTCCTGTTAACAACAGCTTAGCTGCTGACTCAAAATAGTCATAAACAAAAATATCAGTACTAAACTTTAAGGCTCAGTGGTAGATGGAGACATATTGTGATGATTTGTGCTGAAAATGGGCCTCCTCTTTTTTACAGTATTTATGCCAATATCACTTTACTGAAGCTATTGAAAAGCCTGCACAAATGTGTCAGATGGCGATGTAACATTCCAGATGTGGCTTAGAGGAATGAGTACAGGGAAAGCAGCAGCAATAAAATTGCATGAAATTTTATAGGGACTGACAAACCACACAAAAGTGGTGGGCAGAGGGAGAAAAATATTCTGCTCAGGTCATACTCAATACTTGCAAAAATGTATGGTCTAGTCTGCAGAGACTATCACCCAGTATCTGTACCACCTAAGATGCCTGGCAGGATACCCTGGGGAACTGGTGTGCTGCGTGCATCAGAAGCCAGCTGCTAGTCTTTCTTTGCTGCTGTGTACTTTTTATTAAATAACTATAAAACCAGAAAGCCAAATTCTTGCTTCACTTGTGCAAAGGCAGGCTGAAGAATTTGTGAATGCATAAAATACAGAAGTTACCTTTTTACAGAGGTGGCATTTTTTAATTACAATCCTTTTGTTTGGGAGGTTTTTCTCTTTTTTGATTTTCTCAATACTTTCAGAACAGTATGAAGGCCACTCATCCATGTTTACAGCTATGAAACATTGAGGGTTCTTAAAGATGAAAACAGAAATGATTTGAAACTGTTAATGTTGAGCTGAGGGCAACTGTTAAATCGTATTTCCCAAAGGAATACTGGTCATAAAGGACTGGACAATCCATTTGGTCTGCGTACCACAATGCCCCATTTGCAGATATAGCTGTAAGTAAAGGTCTATTTCCAGATGTGGGAGACAGAAGATGCTATGGCAAATAAATGTGGGGGGGAGGGGGGAAGGCAAGAAAACCAACCACCAAACCCAACCAGAAACAACATTTAATTTTCTGAGTAGATATCTACACCTGGCTTAACTTTTTATACTTCCTTTTCAGTTAGTGGAGAAAAATAGTCTTTCTTGGAACACTTTTTTTTAAAAAAAAACTTAATTTAGATGCATAAAGTAGGACATATAAATCTGAAAAGCTCAAGTCCAAGCCGAAAGAGGTATGCACTTACAAAACTGTTCTTTTGGATGCAGAGGAAAAGCATCACTCCTGTCATGATCCACTCAAAAGTGAATATAACTTTATAGATATTCAACATTTTTCTGGTGTGGCATTTAAGTGAGAACATTTCTCTTACATACTCTTAGTGGGGTCTAAATAAAACCATTCTATAAAGGCTTTTCAAGGTGCACTTAATTTTATCCAGGCAGATGTTAGCAAGAGTTTGTTTGACTATGTAGATTCAGAAGGATTCATTGCCTGTGTTCACTGGACAGACTTCATCCAAGCTGACCTTGTGTTTGACTCATATCCCTCTACTAAGATATTTGAATAGAATGACTCATTAATGACTTATTTCTGAGCTTAAGCAAAAAAACTCTGGCCAGACAGAAGGACCCAAGCGCTTGTGATTCTGGATCCTAGCAGCTGCATTCACTTGACACTGCTAATTTAGAGATATTAACAATATTGGAATAGATATAAGTCATGTCCTAAAAATTTAGTAATGCTCCTGTGATATATAGGCCATTGCTTGGATATAAGAAACCTCATCACTAAACCAAAAATCATTTTTGAGTAACTGTTCCAGCTGGCTCTGCTTGGAACAGGGACATGGGGTTAGACATTTTCCAGCAGTCCATTCCCACTTCAGCCACTCTGTGACCCTATAGAAAATGATGGAAAAAGAAAGGTTCTCTTACACAGACTGCTAGAAGCACTGATTCAGGTGCTTCATTGTTAATGGCAAAGCTTCAACAGCAAATTAGACTGAACAAGAAAATCAGTGGTGAACTTAAATCTGATTTTAAGACAGTAATACATGTGAGGCTGTACAGTTATCTTATATTTAACCTGTTTTTAGTACCACATGCAGACTGTCAAATTACACAGATCTTGAAGGAAGACAGGGTCCTGACTACTCTACCAGACAGATGCAGGAAGTCAGTGTAGTCCTATTTAGACCACTAGATGTCTAGAGCTGGAACTGGATTTAACTGCTAACAGAACTTCCTGATTGGTACCAAGATACCTGCTTTCCATCAGAAAATTAGACAATTGGAGAGCATCATGATGATGCATCTTCTCAAGTACTTCCACTTCTTTATTCCTCTGACTGAAAATCATTTGCCTTGACAATAATCTAAATAAGAAAAGTTTAAAATAGAAAAAAATAAACCCAAACAGTCAAAAGGAGCAAACCATTAAGGATACAGAACATGCTTTTTACCAATTTTACAGTGAAAAATTAACTAATAACTGAAGTAAGATTTTTACAAATCCTGGTTTCTCAAAGAAATGAAGCTGGTACAACTGTGCTGTCCATCTGTCTATCATGTCCTAATAAATTGCTAAGAGAAGTTTTAAGCTCATTGGACAGTTTTTAAATTGACTTTACAGAGCTGAATTTGACAGACATTTCAAAGATTACAAAGTACATATGATTTTTTGTGCTAATGACATTGATTAAATTTTCTTTTCCATGTGGATTCTCTTTTTACTATTAAGTGAAAAAAAGACTGAAATATTTCCTCATAATTAGCAGATCTCTAATCTCTTTCTCTTTGATGTTTTTTAAAGCTCACAAGGAACGAAAATTCAGCTAAAAGACACAAATGTATTGGAAGCCAGTCATTAGTTCCAGTGCCTGTGGAGTTGCTTGTGTCCCTGGAAATACTGGAAGAACTCTCATGAATGGTCTATTCATGTGAAACTAAAACAAACAAAACCAAGTTGCAATTTCTTTGTTCTGTAAGCCTCATGGATAACTAGCTAGGTACTGCAAAAGCACAGTTTAAGATGCATTTTGTTGTCCTGCAAAATCCATTGAATGCCCAAGATATACTAAAGGTACACGTTTAAGCCTGTGTGAAAGTCATGAGTGGAGGGAAGGGCAGATGGAGAATGATGTAATAGGCAGTCCAGGGGCATTTTCCCCAAATTTCCACAGAAGGTCATAGAGGAACAGAACAAAACACAATTTTCCCAAATTCCATGTTTTGTTCTTTCTCATTAGTATTAATGGGAAGTCTTAGGCAGGATTTGAAAACCTGAGAGGAACATTTAATTTGTCCTCTAACATGTGAGATCTTTTAGACTAATTATCTTCCTTCATGTTGTTGGACACTGACATTGCCTATGGTAATATAGATAAAAGTAAAATGTATCCATTTGGGACAAAAGTAGGAAGTATTTAGGGGAAAAAAAAAAATCATGTCATTTAAGGGACTATTACTTCTACTTCAATGAAAAATAATTTTATACTATATCAAATCATTGCTGTAGAATAGGAAAGATCCATGCTCCAGACCCGTGCCTCCTCAAAACAGGGCAACCTCTACCTAACCCATTCCTGACAGATGCTTTTCTTGGTCTGTTCTTCAAAGAAGGAATTTCACAACTGTCTTAGATATTATGCTTAACCACGGCTACAGACAGAAGAATTTCCCTAATTCATGAAGTATTTAAAGCTGCTCTTTGAACCAATTACTTCTTGTCCTATCCACAGTGAACTCAGACAACCCTTCACTGCCAAACTCTGTGGCAACATTTTACATACTTGAAGACTTATTTTTTTCCTAAATCCCTTCTTCCCATGCAAGCTAGTATCAATCTATTCTCATAAGTAACACATTATAGGCCCCAAATACCTTTCTTGTTTTTCACTGTAGTGTTTTCAGGTGCCCTGTATTTTTAACATGCCTGTTAAAAAATGCCCCAAATCTGACTAGAAGCAGAGCAGAAGGATTGCATCATGTGTCTTGCAAAACCATTCTCCAGTTTATAAATATTCAGTATGAAGTTTAATTTTTTCAAAAGTTTATTTTGTGGTTACCTCTCCTGTACAGTACTGACTAAGTTTTGTGCAACCTACTTTCTGTTTGGACAGTTGGTTGCTTTTCCTCTTGTCTGTAACAGTTGTCCTCTTCTACAGGTGTAATGGAGGCATGGTTGGCCCCTTTGAGAGCAGGACTGTTTTATTCTTTCAAAATCTGAATGCCCTTTGCTGCTGTGATCCTACTCAGTGCTGTGAGTTCCTTTCTAAACCAACACAGACATAGGATAAAGAATCAAAAGTATATAATGTTGATTTCCCTTATATTAATGAATTTAACAAAGCCACTAGTCTCTGTAAAAAAAGCTTAGAGTTATTCCAGTCTACACATGGATAATTAGGTAAGGACATGGCTACAGATGCTGAATAGGTCTCTTGAAGTACTTCTTGCATTTTTGGAAGCTTTCTTGGTAAAAAGGTGCTTTCTTTAAGCAAGAAATAATTCTGTCTTAAAAGATGGGCATGTTTCAATCCAGCAATCCCAGTGTGAAACAGCTCATCCCAAAGAAGGAATCTCATTTGATTTCTAACTATGATCTAAATCTGATTAAAGAACTTTCAGGGAACAGCCACCTGATTAGCAGTGCCAAGCTAACACTACTACTGCATCTATTGACTATGGAGTACCAATTATTATCCTGGGAGAACATGAATGCTGAGAAGAAACTGTGCTATTATACATGAGCTGGCCTTTACAGTTTTGGCATCACAGCAGGTGGACATAGAAAAAGTAGGAATGTCCCCAGCAGATCCTGCTGGCCAAAGATTTCAAATTGCAATCCCATACTGTGCATGCATACCAATAGGGGAGTACACATATGGATAAATACTCGAAGTGGAAATAAATGTTTCAGCAGTCACACTTCATAACAGTAGTGAGAATCAGAACCTCATGTTTGCAACTCTTCATCACTTCTGTGTGGGAATATCTGAAAGCCTTAATTGTCCATGGACCTAATCACGAGGTGATGATCACTGCTAACAAAGTGCTGAGAGCACTCAGCTCCCACTGCAGTCAGAGTGGGGACATAAGGATACTTGGTACTTCACAGCAATGGCAGCATCATCCTGCCTCTCCAAACACATGCTGTTTTCTGAAGTTCCTGACTGAGAACAATTGGTGTTCCTAAAAAAGCAACAGCAGCTCAGCTGGAGTCCCAGCTGCACTCAGGCCTACAACTCCCCAGTGTCACTTTGAAGCGATCTGTTTCTGGCTCTGGCAAAGAAACAAGACTGACCTGATCTGGGGCTCACAGAAGACCATTCCTTCCCCCATCCTCCTGTGCCTTTCACATCTCCTTGAGTTGCCTCTCCTATCGCCAGTGTGCAAAGGAAGCCGGTTCTGGTGATGTCAACAGGACTCCTCCAAGCAGACTACGTGTCATCAAAGAGCTGCTCCTCCTTGGAGACCTGGAGCAGTCCATGGAGTGAGCACAGGCTGTCAGCCTTGGAGAAACATTCCTGTTCTTGAACAGGGTCAAGGGGCAGTGGCAGCCCAGTGATTCATCAAATCAGTCAGGCACCAAGGAGCAATTCCAGCAAAAGAGTCCAATGTAAACACTATGATTCTGAGAAGGATAAACAACACAAGCCAAAGGAATCCTTGAAGAAATGATACGGTAATATTTCATTAGACCACCTATTGCCACAGTTAAACAGCTCCACCATGTACAAGCATAAGGTGATGAGGTCTAGAAAAATAGAGGAGCCCTGCAGGAAGGATGGGATGTGTTCTCACTCAAAAAGCAGACTAAAAAAGAGCTTCAGAAATCCTAGTCCTGAAGCTTGTAAAAAAAATAATCAGGCAATTTTGCCTACAAGAATTCTTTAAGGTGGTTGTTCTTTCTGAATGTATTAGTTGTTTTGGGTTCTTTCTAATACACAACAAATGTTTACTGATGCTAGGACTATGATAATGGGATTACTATCAGTGTTTTAAGTCCCATAACCAATGATAGTGTGTACAGTATATTATTTTCATTTTTACTGGTAGCTAAGGTGTCATGCAACTTGATGGAAAGGACATGTTTTTTTAATGCTTCTCTCCTCAAAATCTGTTAGGCTCAATTTATTCAGAAAAGTGAGACTCTTTGAAAGCTAAATCTCATATTAAAAAATTCATTGTTATCTTGTAGTTCTAACGCTTGTGGTCCAAATCTTTGACTTCTTTCTTTGACTGTACTTTAAAGGGTACAGTCCAGCCTAAATACAGCTAAACACCTAGGAGAGAGGGAGGGAAGGAGGGAAGGAAGGAGGGAGGCAGACCACATGAGGCCCTGACAAATTGTTATTCAGATGCACTCAAATGTTATTCCGAACTTCTCTTGTCTCAAAGTCTTGGCAGAGCTGACTCTTTTGTAAATCTTGAGGGAGGTAATCTGTGGTTCATACCAGGTTTGGTGGGCTTTTAATGAAGCACAAAGCAGGCCTACCAGACTTGGTGGTTCAGAGATGCAAAAACCATGTGAAAGGTTTCTGCCAACAACACAGACAAGTTACAATTGCATTCAGGCTCACTTTATCAGAAACCAGAAAACCAAATGCATAATCCCACATAAGAATTAGACCCAGAATTTATATCTGTTCCTTAGAGCTATTTTCCCCTCAGTGCTCTTTCAATACCAAGCTTTGCCTTCCAGCAGGACAACAGTCATCCCACTGCATGAATTTCTGCTGCTTCCTCACTAGGGAATTAAATAGGACATGCTGTGTTACAATGTAGCTTCAGCTTTGCTGGCATCCCACTGGAAATTACCTCTGGCTTTCTCACACAAGTTATGATATTGACACAGGCTGTGCTGGAGGCTTCATCCTTTTCTCTCAAGAAGTTCTGTAACGGAGAAACATCAGTGTTTTATTTCGAACGGTCATAAAAGTTGTTTCTCCCTTTTCATGATACTCACCTCTGCTCTTACTGGTACACTCTCAGAAATTAAACCTTAGCCCAGTGCAAAAGACAGTCAATTTTGTAGTCATATATATTTATACCATTAAATCAATACATTTTAAATATATGATTCTATGATCTTGTGGCCTAGGATAGTTCTGTAATGCCTAATTTTGGTGAGATGGCTCCTATCTATCAATGATACTTATGGTTTAACGAGGTATTTCAACATCATTTATAGTTTTTATTTGATTTGGCAAGAAAAGAGCTTGACATGAGCATCATCTGATAAATATCCTGGTCTCAGATTATGTGCCTGTAACCAAAGAGTTCTGTAGGTATGGGTAGGATTGGGGTTGTAGGGACGGAAGAATCAGGTAACAGAGAAACCTGCATGAAAAATGTCATAAAATACGTACTGTTTGATATTATTTAGATATAAGTGGATAATACTAATCAGGAAACATTTTATATATTGCATTAGATGCCTAAAACCAAAGATGCAGGCAAAGGACATTGATTTTTATTTTTTAGAATAGAACTAGTTTAAATGGAAAGTAGAATCAACAATATGCTCTTGCAAAAGACATAGATGCCCAACCACACATGATTTTCTTTTACAGGCCAATAGATTAATTTTCAGGTGTTTCATACATTCATCAACTTGACATAACAGGATGTGCCAATATTATCATAGAAAATGTCACGAAAAATTAGTGCAATTTTATATTATTTAGATGCATACACTATGGATTGAAGTTAGGACATTGGAAAAGCACAAAGGGACATAAGAATTTATAATTAGAATTAAACATTAACTAGTTTTTCTCATTATTGTATAGGCACATAAATCATAATTGAGTGAATGGAGAATAATTAAGTGGTCATTTCTAAACCATGTTTGGGTAGAAAAATAGGTGTTGTCATATACAAGACTGAACTAACTCTGTATCATAGATATTTACCATTGTAAAACTGGGTAAAATACTTCCATTTACTCTGAGTAGCAATTTAGGAATTATACATTTTCCCCTGTTTTCTGCCAATCCCAGTTTGTTTAATCTTTCCTTTTAACTCAAATTTTCCAGGCAGTGGATCAGCTTTTAACTATATACAGTTAATTAATATCTTTCTTGAAATACAGAGCCCCACCCCTTCCATAGCACTCCATTAAGCAATGTCAACACAGTGTAGCAGAAAGCAGAACAACTTCACTTATTTTGCAGGCTGGATTCTTATTTGAATATGTAGACATACTTTGTTTGGGTTTGTTTGTCTCATGTTTTTTTGCATCTGTTTAACAATGCTGATGGATACAGCTGGTTACTGTTAGTCCCACATCACATTCTTTAGTAGTTTTTCTCCATCTCATATTTGTCAACATGATTATTTCTTTCAAACGTTACCTACCACCTGTCTTGACAAATTTCATCCAGGTTTGTTTTTTTTTAAGAGAAGGCTATGTCTATGATATGTAACAATTGAAATTAGTATCATTTGTTCTGCATTCTGCACCAGTTAATTTGGTTTCTAAAAAGGTACATAGTAACACATCAGCAACAGATGTGGTACAAAAAAAAGATTTTTCTTTTCTGACTTTTGAGGTTACAAACCCAGTTTCAGCTGCACTCTACTATGCAGAAAGGAAAATGTTTCTGTTTGCCAGAGTTCCTTAGTCTGATTTACATACTCTTTAGGTCTCTTTTGCTTAAGAATAAGAAGACTGCCTTGCTGATTCCAGTGTTTGACCCAAGGTATCCTCTTGGGCACTAGCATACAAGTCAGCTCTTTGAGATCTTGATCATGAAATCAGACTTGCTTCCAAGAACAGCAAGATTTGGATAGCTAGATAGATTGAGAGTTTTTGGCAAAAAGATGCCCTGACAACTGACAGCTGGAGCAAGCACTGCATAAGTGCTTCAATAAACTTTGTGGAAAGGAAAGAAATGGCTACTCTCTGAAGATACATCTTATAATTTAACCAGTTTTTAGCATGGGGCAAAAAAGAGTGGCATGTCTGGGTTTCTGAGGAACCCTGGAGCAATACGTTCTCTTCCTTTAAAAGTCTCTGCTATCATTTTTTAGGACATGATAAGAGCTATTTTCATTTTCTTCATGTCTCAAGCAGATTAAAATTATGTGGAGAATCTGTAGTATGCACTTCTACTCATTAATCTCCTAAATTGCTTCATAAGCACACAAACACATCATACTGTGAGGGGATTGCACAATGCTATTTATAATTCATGTTAAGTCAATAGTCTCAATCTTCACAATCTTTGGAAATCTACCCGAGGGTTATAACCCTTTTAAGACCCCCGAACTCTTTTCTCATGACTAGTGAGGGTTAGAGAAACCATAGTGTGGTTATGTTATTTATCTATCTTATATTTGTTTTATTTACTAATTTTTTAATTCATTCCCCTTGAACCTTTCAGAATGAAATAGTATTGCTTAAGTTGAGGAAAAAAGAAATGCAAGCCAAGGTCAGAGAAAGAAACAGGAATATTTATGGCTCAGACAATTCTGTAATTTTTTTGTCTGGGTCAAAATGATCTACCAAAGCTTCCTTGGCAATGAAAACCCAAATGAAAAATTTTGGTCAAATCTGATCAAATTTGTGCTATAGTGATAGAAGAACTTCTGTCTGATAGACACTTCTCTTTCGTGCATTATTATTTTGCGTATTGTTAGCAATGCAGTACCTTGGAGGTTCCAGTGGTCATTAGGGCCCATTCTGACAGTCGAGGGTAAGAGTCTTCTCTTGAAAAGTCCTGTAATGAAAAAAAGCAGGCTCAGGAAAGGGCAAAATTGTGTGATGATTTGCAAGTCCCTTGTGTCAAAATTATTTCTTTAGTAATTCCAGTTTTTATCCACTGGAACATTGGACTAGAGTTTATTTACTGTATCTTAGACAGTATATCAAATGTCAGCTAGAGCAATGGTGGGTACTAAAGGAAAAAAAAGTTAGAGAAAGCAAAGGCAGAATCAGGTCAAAGTAGGGTAGCTGAACTGATGATGGTGAACTGATGTCTCTCTGGCCAGATAGGTAAACTCATTAAGGAAGAGAAGGAAAATGTTAACTAGGTAGAGAGCACATTTTCACAACCATATCAGATCCTGAAGACCCCTCAGAAACTGTTTAGTGCTGGAACCAAATCTCAGTCCAGTTTTTCTCTCTACTGTACAACTCTGTACAGGGGAAGAGTAGAATAACGCCTAATTCTAGTGTAAACCTTGTCTGTGGCAGTGACCCTGCCTGCCTTTTCTAAGGAATTCTATGGGGTTGATTTTCCCCTTCAGGACAGTGAGCCTGAGGGGCAGGGAGAACGCGAGGCTGGAGAGTTCCCCACACTCCCCACCCCTAAAGTTGTCTGTTAAGTTTTAGGTTACTCCCCTTTCCCCTCCTAGTTTACACCCCTTTCCCCTCCCAGTTATTACATATGTATTAAGTTACTTTCATATGTATCAGTTTCTGGAAAGTTCTCTGTTCTTTGTACCTCCATTGGTTAGTTTGCATGTACCCCTCCCCTTATTTCGTTTGATTGGACAATTGTGGTTATGTAATTCTTTTCTGTTGGCTGATCCGTTGTTCCTCCCCTTAGACCGCCCCTTTCTGTTCCCCTTAAAACCCCCTGTAATGGAGAGCTTGTGCTTTTTTTGCTTCCACGCATCGTTTCTTCATTCCCCTCTGGGAATAAAGGATCGGTCACGGGGCAACTGAACCCCTCTCGTCTCCTTTGTCTCTGTGTTTTGCTACTTTGTCATCGCCTGCGGCCGAGCTCTGCTGAGGTCTCTGCAGATGGCTCCCACCCTAGCAGGAGCCAACGATCTGGACACCAGGGACACAAAAATCAATCTCTCTGCTGAGGCACGCGTGCTCCCCGTCCTGTGTGCTGATCATCCGGGCTGGTCAAGCGGGCAGTGACACTTGTCTGTACACTTTCAGTGAGTGAAGAAGAGAGGGACTCTTGTTTCAGAAAATCACTTTATTCTCTCCTGACTCTGCCTGCTGAATTTTCGAAGGTGAAAGTGAAAACCCTAGCAAATTAACTCAGCCTGACTTTAGTGTCTTAAGTGACATCAGTGCTTTTTATGGGAATCTCCTGATCTCTCTTACTATCCATATGGTGGTTCCTGCTGCAGAGTCATCCTGGAGTGCGTGAACCTGCTGCCCTTTGAATGAAGTGAAACCAGCACATGTGCTCCAGAAGCAATGAACTGCTCCTCCCCATGACCTGCTGCTGCCGAGGAGTTTTCAGACCACAGGACAGCCAAAAACCAGAGCATCCTGCCTGCTGTCCTTGAAACAAATGGAGCCATGTGCCCTTTCATGAAGCTGCAGATCTGTTTGTCCTTCTTCCACTTCTTTGTCTGCCTTTAACCTTCTAAACAGAGGTTTTATTTCTCTGGAGGCCCTCTGGGGTTGAACTCAAATCTGGCTTTGGTTTCATGCTGTAAGCTAACTCCTGGGCACCTGGGGATCTGAGTCAGGTGGATAGAAGTGCTCAGATGAGTTCGTTGTTACTCCTTAATTACTACTGGCTAAAAAATTTGCGCACATCACACCAAGACAATATAACGGTTTGATACTTAAAGGGAGTGAAAGTAAAAATACGGAGGAATGCAGAGACAATAAAATAATGCCCTCATCATCCGTGATGCTGAAAAACAAAACAAAACAAAAGCTTAAATAAATTTCAAATAGTGAGTAAGTTATCAGTGGAATATAGTTCAAAATTCAAGCTGGCCTGAAATTTGAGCTGACATGACTTAAAAAAAAAAAATTCCTTTCTAGAGTTTGAGCTGTATGGAAACAAGATTTTGCACATTTTCTTCTCTTCTCCTGTCTTAGTTACTGCAATGACATTGTCTTTTACTGTAAAACTTTTGAACTACTCTGGAAAATGTAAGCTCGCTCAGTCATATAAGGCAGCACCAAACCTTAGGAAGATCAAGAAGTAAATGACCTGCTCAATGAAAATATCAACTTACCTGGCTTTTCTTTATTGTTGTTCTAAATAAAGGATTCAGAATCAGCAAGAGATCTATCACCAGAATATTATCTCCTCATTTAGAAGTATTTCTGCACTTCATTGAGATGGAGAATTATCAGTTCTGTAGCAGGGAAGCTATGTAAATGAGGCCTTTTAAGGAATGAAAAAAAAATCAGATTTCACTGAGAGCATTGGAGTATTTTTAAAATATTTTGGACATGAACATTAGAACTGGTTGAAAGACAAGCCTGGGGAGGTCTTAATAGAGACTTACTTGCCATTTTGTAAATATTTACATATACTGCATTAGCTCCACTAAACTATAATCTGGATTACCAGGTTTGTATAGACACTAACAATATTCCAAGGAGGTGCATTTTGCCATTTTCTATCTGTCTCTCTGGACTACTGCTAACATTACTGAGATATTTATACAAATATGACAATCTGTTCTGTAGCTTCCTAACTTGATAAGTGTTATTTTGAGTAAGAGAAGAATAAGTGCATTGCACGTATCAGCCTATGTTATATTAATTTGGCAAAAAAAAATGTAGTTTAATTCCTGACAAAATTTCTGCATGGACACTAAAATGAAAGACAAGAAGAGTCCTTTCAGAAAGCTTAATAATTCTATTATTAATCAGGACTTTAGAATGGTTTGAATATTGTGTCTAAGGGTCTCTTTAATTTGTGGATGTATATATGGTCTTTAAGAAGTTCCATATAAAATCTGCTCAAATTACAACTAGAACGTTGTTTCTTAACTGGCTAAAAACCTTGAAAAATTCACCACAAAATCGAAAAATCAGTTTGAGCTCCTTCTGCCTCCAAGGTTAGCAATAAAGATTCTGGAATAACAATTCATGTAAAATCCTACTGAAAAGATTGTACACTGTGGCCTGCAGTAGAGAAGAGAAACTTACTTTTTTAAGCACTGAATTTAGGAAATCAGATGCTGATACAGGAAAAGAGCAGGTATCTTGAGTAGAACAGTATCAATTTTGCGTAGTTGTACTTCAGAGTAAAAGATGAATTCAGAGAAAAATTTAAAATATTTTCTTAGTCAAGGCTCCTTAAACAGAAAGTGTGCTACAGTGCCCAGCAATGCACTCATTTATGTGCTGTGTTAAATCATCCAGGGCATAACTGAGCCTCTGAGTTCTCAGCTTTGTTATGTCATCTTTTGTTTGGTAGCGGAAAAAAAATCTGACTTTAAGGAATAGATTATGTTTAATCTTGTAAAGTGGAAATATATGTATTGTTTCAGGGTCTCTGCATTAGCCTTTAAAATCAATTAAAAAACTCCAATCCCAACTCTGTAAAAAATCTAATTTCCTGATGTGTGTAGAATGCTCAGAGCTAAAAATTTTCACTATTTCAGCCATAGAGAAAGGTTTCATGACTGGTCATGAAAACATTTTCATGACTTCCAGCCATATGAAAGAACTAAGGAAGTCTGTGTCTGAACCTACCCCCCTTCTGATTCACAACAGTATTTTCCACATTCAGAGTTGCACCACATTTTGCTGTGTAGTTCCTTTTGCTGTTTCCAATTCCTATGCAACAGGCATTCAAGGACACATAAAGTGTTTTTTTTTTAAATGTTTGGGTTTGTAGGTTAAAAAAAATGTTATTTGTAATAGAAGTTCTGTCCTCTCAACCCTGCAAAAAATTCGGTCATGTCCACTATAACTTTTTTTCTGAGCTCCCTATTTGTCTCAGATTTCAAGATGTAGTCAAGTCCCTGACAATGGCTAAAGCCACTGGTGCTTTTACTTGTATTCTGTAGGTTTATACCAAGTGTTTGTATAGTAAGTTTAATACCGACACATATATTGCCCTGAAATAGATTCTACTTCAGGTAACTGTGCATTTCACGAGTTTGGAGTCAGATGACAAATTTTGGACAAATTTTATCTGTGGGTTTTGTACTGTGTGAAAGGTTCCGTGGAGGAGACGATGGGCATGGATCCCTCATCATTCAGATCTTCTTTCACCACATGTTTCAAGTCACTGCCTGTCTCCCTGCTCACTTGTGTTCATCAGCACTCAAAGACCTAGAATAAAATGAAGTACCTTAGTTCATGCGTATGTGTCACTCTGAGGGATTTAGAAACAATTATTTTGTCCAAGACAACCAAAGCCTGAAATCTAAATAAAACAAGACTAGTAACACACCTTTGCCAATAGAATCATCTGCTTTGATGCTTCTCTTTAAAGCTATGGATTTGATTCCCAACTGTTTGCATTGTCCATGTCTGTTCTAGGGAGATTTTAAAACAATGGTGCAGAAATTGACTGTCTAAACCAGCTGTATGATCCGCAGCCCTATCAGGACTACCAGAAGCTGGGGGGTTGGTCTTGTATAGCCATGAAGTAAAAACATGTGAATTGAGGTTGCTTTGTCCTGAGAATTCCTTGTGAGAAAGATTTGCATATGGTACAGTTGCCCAGAATATGGGAATCCCTAAAGAAAGGCTATTGTGTTTGGTTGTCTGTTACACAGAAACAAAACAAAGAAAAACAAACAAAGAAGGAAAAAACAAAGTCTTTTTGGCAGGGGGGTGAATGAGTCATCGGATAAAAATCCTGCAGCTGGATAGCACTGTAGCTGAGACAGTTAATTACATACAAGGAGATGTCAGGATATAGCTCAGACAGCAAGAGGGAATGGAGCAGAGATTTGATCATGGCAGTCAGCTGGGAAGTGCTGAGCTTCCACGCACAGCCTGGGCCCATGTCCTGGCCAGAAGAATCCAGCCTGTGGCATGTGGGTACAGAGGCTGAAATCCATCTGTGGACGTGGGCTCAAAGCAGATGTGGCTATTTAGAGATCTGAAAATTCCCAAGCTAAAGAGGTTGAATATGGCATTTGGAATTAAGGCTAGCTCTGCTTTTTGACATTCTAAGGTGAAAACAAATGCTCAGATACTCAATACCTAAGTGATCAAAAGCACAGAACTGAAAAACAGAGACCTTGCCTCTAAATAGGCAAGAAAATCCATGTCTCCACTGCAATACAGTGGGCCTGAGATCAAGAAAGATCTGAGTAAACCATTCTGGGCTATGCTCAGGTGGGATTCAGCTCCAGTTTTATTCAAGCGTCTGTATATGAATGAAAGTCTGAACACTCACTGACAGTCCAGCCAATAAAATTAATGGAACCCATATTGAATAATTAACCTGATTCTATGGCAGATACTTGGCAATAGTTAATAGAATAACTTTCCAGACTTCATCAACATCCATACAGCTGCTTGTACATGGGTATTTAACACCCCAAGACACCCCACCTGACCCCCAGGAAGGCATTAATCCTCCGCAGGTCCTGTAACACATTTGCCAGCTCTGTGTGGATCCTTTGGATCCACAGCTCGAATGTGTGGATCCCTCAGCACATCTCCAATGAAGAAGCCTGTGTGGGTGGAGAAGAATAAAGCCTTCTTGATTATTTAGACTAAACCACTGTTGACTATAATGCCTAGTATCAGCAAGGAGCAATGGATGCTTTTGAGTAGATGCAGCAGCTGTTAGACAGCTACTGACCAGAACATTCTGGCACTCTGTGTTTGGACACCAAATGGTTTGATTAGCCTCTACCTCACTTCAGAAAGCATTGCACTAATAGCATGTATTAGAAAAGTGATTTAGTTAGGGCTAAATATTAAATATTGTGATTCAGTCATGCTCCTGAGGCCCAGCAGACCCTTTCTTGAATAGATTAGCTTCTGTACATTAATGAAAGACATTTTTAAAATTTTCACTGCATTTCCTCCATCCTTGAGGAAATGAGGAGTTTGTCCCTTATGGGGCACATTAGATCATTTTCTCCTCCCTTCCCTTAAATCCACTTGTTAATTTCAAGATAGATAAAAATATTATTTAGCACAAAGCAAAGCTACAAGAACAAACATACAACAAGAATGTCTAGGCATTTTCACCTTTGCTAAACACTATAAAAGTGTTATGACGCAAAGAATAAATATTTACATTTGCTTCTTTTGGTTCCCCTGAAATTTGATAGACAATATGGGACATAGCACAGTGGCAGCAGGAAGGAACTGTGGTGCAGGATGGCTGGAGCAGGTCTCATTAAAGGAAAGGAAAGGTCCAGCTGCCTGTCCTAGCAAGCCAGCCACTCAAGTTTGGCCTTTATTTACTTTACTATTGCCCTCCATTTGAGTCCACAGTCCATGATGGAACCTGCAATGCCTGCCAAAGGTTAAATGACTACTCCAGTCCAATAACTAATGATCTTATTTTCTTTTACCTGCATACTTTTGCACCTCTTAATCATAAATGCTTTTCTCCTCATACATTTGCTTACCATACATTCTCAGCTTGGATACTACTACCCTTGGCCTTGCCTCTGTCTAGTTTGTATTTGCATTTTAAATGATACTTAAAATATGTGTCTTAGGGAAACCTAGAATGTGTAAAGCAACAGGACATAAAGAGACTCCCAAACTAACAACCTCAGCTAAGATTTCCAGATGAAAAATAATAGCATGGTGTCAATTTGCCAGTTTGTGGTTGGCTGCTAATGGAAGTCTTACTAGAGAAATCAGCATTTCTCACCCATTTAAATAATAGTTCAGAGACTTGTGAGTAAGTGGTCTGAAACCCCTATGAGGGGTTATTTTGATTGAAGTGCTTCAGTTATATTTGTAATGCTTTTAGTGCATTTGCCAAAAAAAAACCTTTTAAATTTGACAATAAAGACACAGAGTTAAATACTGTCATCACTGGAGCTAACATCAACCTCTTCTTGACTTTCCCTAGAGCTCAAATTTCCCTCATAACTAGTGTGGTTTTTTCCTGTCTTGCTAATAAAAGTGATAACCCATTATGACTCCATTGGCATGTTTTCCCATCTCCAGAGCAGAGCATGTTCCCCTGAGTTTGTTCAGGGAGAAGCCATTCTGGGAACTGTTTTCCATTCTGTCTGGAATGAGGACTCGGGATGCTCACGTGCTACCATAAATCTGATGAAGACCTTCTGTGTAGTCCAGGTCCAGGCTATATATTGGATAAGGGAAGAGACAGAGGAGTAAGTGGACCAGGTGCCACTGTTTCCTCTTCATGAAAATCAGTGTGAAAAAGCTAGGTACATACCTGTCCTGAATATGAGATACTTTCATTTCTCCTTCTGTACTAGTGTTTAACACTCATTGCTGCCTTGTTTCTTAAGTGGACAATCTCCACATCAAACTTTGATGGTATTATGGACTTTTCTTCTGCCATGCACTGTGCAGGAGCTGGCAAGCAAGTCCAAATCTCCTGTCTGCTGGCTCATATCCCACTGCTGCAGGAAGTCTCAAAGTTTTTACACAGAAAGAATTTCTAACTCCAAAATTATTTCCAGGAGCTCTCCAGTATGGGAACTGTCTAAAGGAAAGAAAACAGCAGGAACAGTAAAAAGAACAGTACTGCATATGGTCACAATCTATGTTCTAAATAAAAAATAAATTCTTCTGCAGTGCCAGATACAGTAATTCTGAGGGGAGAATTTTTTTTTTAAATTCACGTATTTTACCAGCATTATCTCTGGTAAGAAGAATATCTGAAAGGCTCAACTATGTCATGTATATGAACAAAGCAGGGAGCTGCTCATGGTGTCACATTCCTGGGGATTTGAAACAGAAAAGCATTATATGTTCACGTAATATTAGCTACTTATACTAAGCACCTCATTTTTATTTTGCAGCGAAGATGATCCTTTTGCATATGTACCATGATGATCCACTTTAGAACCTGAGTTCAAAGTTTAGCAACTGATATGCAGCTATGACTACTTATTCATTGCCCTCACTTTACTGCTCCATTTGGGCCCCTCATAGGGATGGTTTTGAGGTTATCAATCTGAAATGTTACTGATGAGCATTAGAGGCATAGCAGCAACCTCTAGGACAAATAAATCTTCTTATCTTTTTTTCCTACTCATCAGTCGATTTTGTCTGAGGTGTTTAGGTTTTTTTTAAAGTTTGGGATGTCCCTTATTTTCTTGTTATTCATGCACTTTCAATCCAAACAGTCATCAGTGATATATAAGAATCATTCTTGTGCATTCAGAGGAGATTGTTTTATCTTCCAGGCTTGGCACTGAGTTTTAACACAGGTGTGTCACAAAGCCTTAAGAGGAAAAGAAGGCACATTAAGAGGAAAAGCAGAGCTCTGAGAGTATGGAAATAATTTTTCCTACTGATTTTCCTTTCGTGATGTTTCATTGTCTAAAAGCAAAAAAATGTGGTAAGGAGAAAAAACACAAAACAAAATCCAAATGCTATCTGTCCCAATCAAACAAGCCGCCAAACAAATAGAAATGAATTCCAAAATATTCCATACTATGCACTCTACAATATCCAAAAATAATACTTTACCTCATGTTTCCATTACTTCCCCTTGCAACTCAGAACTGTGCTTGGCAACACACCTCTTTCTATTGTTCCTGTCAATAAAATTAATCAAATTCCCATTTGCACTGCAGTCACTCCTGTGGTTGAGCCTCACGTAGAAAAACCTCTCTAAGATTTCAACAGTCTAACATGGGTAGTGCTGTCAAGAGAGCTGTGATACCACAAACTCCAGTTTGGGAATGCCTACCAAGTGTCCAGGATTTCCCAGGCATATTTATTTTTCACCTTGAATCTTTTTTTGCATTGGAAATGTAACACATGCCTAGGCTGACTGGTAGCCTTTGCAGAGCAGATGGTTTTATCAGATGTTTCATCTGCAGACCCCAGGCATTCTCTGTCATGTGTCCCCAAGATTCCAGACTGCTGCGTGCCTTGTTTGGAAGCGCTGTTCCTGTGCTGCAGTGGATTTCCATATGCAGCCAGCCCAGCTCTGTGCAACTGCACAGGTTCTGGGAACTGCTGGCTGAACCCCTTGAACGTCTCCTCATGTGGGCTGCACATGCAGAGGAAGTTAAAATCCTCCTGCTCATGTCAAATTTATTACTTGTGCTCAGAAAACAATGCATAGCAGGTCTGATTCTCATGGATGGGCTGTTCCCTTTGTTCACTGACATTTGCTGTGTACAGGATAATATACTTCCCTAGAATGACGTGGCCTTGGATTAACATAGAAGACAGAGGCTCAGGCATAATTCACTGGGCAAATGGGGCAATTGCATCTTTTCTGACCGCAAACGCAAAGCTGAGGGAGGACATCTGGAGTCCAAGGTGCCAGCACCTGGCACAGCAGGCAATTTGGGCAGTGAGCCCACAGACTGACATGGGGTAGCTGTGTGGCCAGTGTGCATCAGGGAGCCCACCCAGAGCCCCAGGGGAGCCCCTGCAAAAGCTGTGACTGTGAAAAGTCCTGGGTTGAAATGCAAAGCTGGAGAGAAGGATTCATGTTGAGAATATACACTGGGTTAGAAAAGGGCTTTATTTTCAAACATTTGATTTTAACTTGATTTAATCTGGCAGTTTTGGTACACAAACCCTACAAGAAACATAGGACAGTTCTCCACAGAGTTTTGGACTCAGATTCTTGTCCAAGAAACACAGATCATGTTTCAAGACATATAAACATTATTGCGTGCCAGTTTCTGTGTAGGCAATCCAAAGCTAGGGATCGAAAACCTGCCCAGGTAGTGAAGTAAGTACCTAACAGTTTGCCCATGCCAGCTCAAGGCTTGTCCTCTGGTTTCACTACTGTCAGCACCTGAGGTACTTTTAAAGTTCCTTCTTCGGTCAATGGGAGGAGAGAGACTGACAAAGACAGCAAGTCAGCCCTTGGCTGTCTTTACCTGCACCTCATAATAGATTACAAAGGGAGTGAGAAGAAATGCTTAGGTTAGCTTTGTTATCTGAACCATAGCTGTTGGTAGCTGAAGGCAGATGGGATGAACATTTTAAGGATCTGTTATAGATTAACTCTAGTAGGCAACTAAGCACAGTTCACACCCTTCCTCTGTCCTTCCCCAGTGGGAGAGGAGAAATGGAAGTGCAAAACTGAGAGAACTCATGATTTGAAATAGAGATAGGTAGTTAAACAAGGAAAGGAAAGAGGAAGAAGAAAGAAAACAAAACAGATGATGTAAAGGCAAACCATTCATCACCTCCCCCAAGTAAGACTGATGTCCAGCCAGTCTCTAAGCAATGGCTACCATGCCAAAATCCCCCCACCTTATTTTATTACTGAGCATGATGTTATATGGCATGGAATATCCCTTTTGTCAGTTAGGATCATCTATCCTGATTGCATCAGTTCTCTACTTCTTGTGCATCGCAAAGCTACTCGCTGGGGTGAAGAATTAGAAAGACTAACTCTTTAATGCTGTGTTATATTAAAGAACTGTTCAGCAAAATGCTGCTGTGTTATAATCTCTGTTTTAGTCACAAATTCAAAACACAGCACATTACCGGCTGCTATGAAGAATATTAACTCCATCCCAGACAGATCCATCACAGGATTAAATTGAGAGAACTTCTGCCTGTGGTAAATTGTGAGTATGATACAGGAAAAATTAAATTTACCGGTGTGTTTCAGGTTTAAATGTTGTTCTTACAGTGTGTGAAATCCTACTCTGAAAAATACAAAACAGAGAGAAGTAAACCAGGAATACATTTTCAAAAATTGTATAAAATGCTTGTAACTGTAATTGGGCTATGAAAACATTTCACTGCTCCAAAAAATATGCTTACTCTTCCTAGTGGTTATGAACTTTACTATAGTAGCCTTATTACTCCTCAATCCTGGCAATGTTGAGCCACTTACAAGCAAGCATACCCAGTTTCTCCATAAATTAATCCTTTTCTAGTGCTTTGGGATGGTATTAATGTCAAAGTAGTGACAGCTGATAAAAAGATCTGAGAAAGTTCCTTTAGTCCTGACTACATTGTGGATTTACAGGGATAATATTGAAGTGAACAAAGGACAGAAGGGTAGGCATGTTTGTATGGGTATATCTGTACAGAAGGTGAGTTAGGCCCCTCTTCTTCATCTACTTTCTAGTAATAACATAATTGAGGAAGTGGAAGAATGGTCAGGATGATTATCGGAGAGTGGATGATATGATTAAAGGGAATTTCTCTTTCCCAAAGTCTGTGCATATTGACATTGTCCCTAGCAGTGCCAGGGACAATGTACTTCAGGGTATTGTGCACTCATTTGGAATCTCTTGGATGTATGGATGAACTGTTTAACTCCAGAGACAAAGTTCAATTGCAACAGAGGGGATGAAGCAAAAAAAATGGGAAAGAGGGTTTTATTAATATTATTTAGAAGAAAGTATAATTCTAGAGACTCAAGTTGCTTTAATTATTCCTTTCTTGATTATCATGCAGGTGAGATGCTGTCCTGGTTACAGAGAGGGGGCAGAGTTTAGTGCTGTGTGACCACGCTGTTATTCTATACCAGCTATATAATCTCTGGAGGTGTGGTTTTCTCAGGAAAAGCCTTTTACTGGAAGTTGGCCATTTTGCCTCTCGTGGGAAGTTGTCAGCATCACCGCCTGTGGATTGGACTTCTCTGCTGTCCCTTTGCTGGCAGGAAACATGAGCAGTGGCGTATTGCCTTCCCGAATATTATATGGCATGGCATGGGAACATCTGTCATCTTGTTTTAGTTCCTGGTGGTGAAAAACTTTTTGTTGGTAAAACACTTTTTTTTTTTTTTTTTGGTATGCTTTTGCTATTGATACTGCTGATGTTATTGTGCATGTCTTGTTCCATTGCTTCGTGCTTTTAGTAAGTGGTTATCTCAACCCATAGTCTCTCCTTTTTTGTCCCTCCTTTACTGGAAGGGGTGGGGAAGGGGAGTGGTTTATTAGTAGTTTAATTTCCTGCTGATGTTAAAACCAGCAGATACCATTACTAATTAAGCAGCAGGTGATGAGATAAACAAAAGAAATATATATAAAGACATGTTCACTTGTTAATTTGATAAATGGCTTAGAAAAATGTCAAACTCTTTTCTTTGGTGTCAATTCTGCACAATTTTGTCATCTGTTCTATTTTCCAAATTTTATAGTTGGCTCTGTGCTTAAAAAAATGTAATATTCACCACAAAGTGGAATTCTGAAGCATTTGAGCATGATCTTATTCCTTTGTCTCATTGCTGTCCATTTTTCAGTTACATTCATGTCTCTCTTTGCACTCACATTACAATACCTTCCTTGACACTTTTGTGATATTCTGATATTACTATTACTTGCATTTTAAAACAGGTGATTCAGTTATTTAATGAAACAAATTTTCACCTCATCACAGTAATACAGGTTAATGAGATGTTATGGTTCTAGTCCCTTAGAAAATGTAACAGAAAAGTTTCTGGTGGTAAGTTATAGTGCTAAAAAATGGAAAAGCTCAAATTGATACCCAGATTTGGAAACCTATTAATTATGGCAATTTATACCTAGAGTAAATCTGAACTTCACTGACTCTTTACCATGAGATAAACCAGGACAGGGCCCTTGTACTTCCTTATTTTATTATATGAGATCTTGTGATCTCTAATTGTAGTGTAAGGTTTCAATAAGCAGTAATTCTAGCAAAGTATCTTAAAGCTAACATCAATTAGTGGATATGATTCACAGCTTAATCAGTTCAAACCCTATAAAATAATGCATTCCTAGGAAAGGAACAACCATAAATTTATGTCTCACATACTGTGTGATGTGCAAATGTGAAAAACCATTTCATATTTAACAGAAAATATTAGGAATGACAGACAGATTACATCTATGCAAGGGCCTTAATTTTTTGTTGGCAGAACACATTCAGGGGTCAGACTTTCACATGTCCTTGTAAGCTGTAGACATGCCACTGACAGCAAGGGAGTAAAATTTCTCATTCTATAGAGTTTTCTTTTAGAAGGACATATTCTGTGAGATAAAGTGAAATAAAACTCAAAAAAAATGGGCTAGAAACAAAAAACAAGGAAAATAATCCATTGCAACAGAACTTTACTTTTCAGTGTGGCTGCTGACAAAAACCTCTTCTCATTGTTGAGAGAACACCAGACCATATTGGATGCAGGGATTATAAATAAAACCTTTGGATAGCATTATCACTGCTAGTTGTTGACATGATCTGTAGCGCTCACTAATTGCTACAGTCCTGGCTTTGCACAGGCACACTCAGTTCAGCTGTTCTTGGTTTGGAAAGCCTATGATGAAACAAGGGTATCTTTTCTGTCCTGAGAGAGAATTTCTTCTCCTTTCAGTTACGTTTGACCAGAACACATGCAGAACAGGCATATTTTTTCATTAGATGAAGTTGCAATCTACTGTTTGTTACATAAATTATATCTTTCTAGGAAGTCCTCTTGAGCTAAATGTAATTTTTAACCTTTGTGTTCCCCAATCTTTTGATATTTTTGCTCTGTGATATCTCATAAATCACTTGGTTTATAAGTCTCACTGTATTTTACTTTTTTTTGTCTTTTTTTTTTTTTTTGTCTGAGTTACACCTTGCTCAAATGAGATTAGAGACTGCTTCATTATTCAGTTAATCATTTGGAATTTGAGACTGTTTAGAATTACTTGAAATCATGACATTACACGGAGGGAAGGCACTCTAAGAAACCCTGGGCAAATCCTGCAAAGACTCTGTAGTGATGAGAAAGGATTTTACAGGCTTGGGATAAATATATGTGGGAATTCTTTCTAGATATTTAGCCAAATTCTTAAAGGTGCACTAAATGAAAACAGTTTTGTTGCATTGTTTTTGCTCTTTGTTTCTCTTCTCTTGGCAACTGCTCTGCACTTATCTTTATCAGATAAAACAGGATAGGGTAAACCAAATCATATGTTTTCTGGCTTAAATCTTTTTAATGCTAGAGTTTTCTCAGGGCCTAAGTGATAACTCCGGATGTTGACTCATTTGATAAATGGTATCTCATGATCATGACTGCAGCCTCCAAAACTCCCGGATAAAGTTATGTTGCATCCTGTGAGATTCTGCTCTATGCTGAAGAGGAGAAAACTGAAAAGGGTCTGCGTGGGCAAGGCAAAGGGTGGGCTCAGGTGTGGCATGTTGTCCAAGGCTCAGTCTCTTGAGACAGATACTGGGACAGCTTCCCCCCCTGCCAGGCCCTGACACTGTTCTCCAACTAAAAGCCAGGGTATAGACCCACTGTCAGAGCAGTTGTGCCTAAGTGCTGCCTCTTGGCTGAATGAGGCACATTACAGTCATTTATTCGGGCTACAACCCACACACCAACTCAGTGGCTGCTGCCTCAGGCCACAGGGTCGTTGTGTCCCATGAACTTCAGCCTGGGTATTAGGTAGGGGCAGTCAGTGTCCTCCAGCAGCACCTGCTGACACCAGCACGTCTGTCTCTCTGTCAGCTGTGAGGCTGGTCAGGCGCTTGGAAATTATTGCAGAAGAAAACCATACCTTGAGATGTTGTTCTGTGAGCAGCAGGGCTGATAAAATCTGGTTTCTTATGGGCTTGAGTCCTTTAAACTGCACGGAAATGGCTAATCCCAAACTTCTCCCACCAGTTATAACACTGTTTAGGGCAGATCTGAGGAAGAAAGACATACCATGCAGCAACTGATATCCAGCTGGGCATCTCCATATTTTTGCCACAGCTTGCATCTTCATTGATGAGTCAGCTCCTGGATCCCAGTATGTTCACTCAGGCCTACTAACACAAAAATTCAACAGGTACAGGCAGACAATGAATAATCCTCATCTTAATTAAATAAATATTAATAAACAAGTGGATTTTCACTGTAGATGTTACTGATTTTAAGGATTTTTGTAAACAGTTCCAATGGACCACAGAGAACCCCAGTTTTATTAACACCTCTCTACTTCACAATGTTTCTTGAAGTTGGTAGCAGTTCATATGCGTATGCCTGACTTCACAAAATCCACTTGTAGGATGTTTTCTGTGGTTTTCACTTGAAGTGGAAACGTATCCACAGTTCAGTTATAAGACATTCATCTACCTGGAGTTCTGGTTCCAAGAGATACTTTCAGAAGGGTGAATTTAGTGCCTTACTCCTATTAATCAAAATAATGTTTTTAATGATGTGTCATTCCTTTTGTTGTAGCCCATTGCAACTATTTTGAGGGTGAATGGAAGGACACCAAGGAATGTTTTTCTGAATAGCTACACTTTTCTGTGTACTTTCTTTTTTATTTATGTGAAAATCATTTCAGAAACTATGTTCAGGCACAATATTACACAGGGTTATCTGGTCTCCTTCTTAGTTACTGTACCTCTGAATAACAAGAGATGGAAATTAATCTGGGTGATTTTCACATGAAGGAAACAGGGAAAGGTGAAGGGTTGTGTGACCTACTCATCTGAAAAGGAGACTGGGACCTTACTTCTGCAGCTGGTATTTCCTAGTTTAGCTGCTGCCCTACCTTGTAACTTTAGAGATCACTGGGGTTTGCTATTGTTGTTAATTCATCTTTATTAGCTGTCAAATTATTTCTAGATATTTCCAGGACAGAAGTATGTGCATTTAGTCTGCATCACAAATTGAATAGAGCCAAGAAATAGATATGGACATGGGAGTTCATTTTTATCTACTGGCAAATTATTAGAATAATCCTTGTTATGGGTTTGACTCAGTGGAATTAATGCTTTCCCAACAACTCCCATGCACAGTTCAGGACCCAGCCATGAATTAGACTGCATGCCTACTGATTGTGCATGAGATGTACCAAGGAGGTACAAGGCCTCAGATTCTCTGCATGTGTACTATAGCCTGGGCAGACAGATGGTTACTATTCTCAGGTGAAAAGCCAAATTTATCAATTTCAGTTTTCTTTTTTTTCCATGAAGAAATTTTCTGGGTAGAAACAGAGACATGCTAAATGCAAGCTTTTGATACCACCACATAGTGAGTTCAAGTGCCTTTGTTTCACTCTTAATCTGTGACTGTGTCAGTCACAGAAAAGAAAGATACTGGATAGGCCAGGAGACTTGAAATAATCCTGATGATTGGCAGTCCAGGTCTTTTAGTTGGGATTTCCTGAGATTTCAGAGACCTTGAGCAAAACATACGGTACTTCACTGACTTCGTGCTCATTAAGAAGCCTAATTTGATACACTGTAACAGCAGTGGAACTCATAATTCATCTCTTAAATGAGATTTCCTAAAATGCTGAAAGGAACCAGGTCCACAATTCTCATTGGAATCCAGTGGGAAATGACAAGTATCACATTTACTTCAAGTGATAGGACAAGAGAGCAAGTTTAGATTAGATATTAGGAAGAAATTCTTAACTGTGAGGGTGGTGAAGAACTGGAACAGGTTGCTAAAGAAGTTGTGGATGCCACATCCCTGGAAGTGTTCTAGGGCATGTTGAATGGTGCTTTGAGGAACTTGGTTTAGGAAGATGTCCCTGCCCATGGCAGCGGGGTTGGAGCTGGAGGATCTTTAGGGTCCCTTCTAACCCAAACCATTCTATGTTTCTATGGAGAACTCTTGAAAATTGTTTTTGTAACTTTTATAGCCTTCCATACATCTCGTATTTGCAAACACTCCATGATTTCACTGCATAGGTACAAGTAGAGACCATAAAAACTATATGGTATTGGATTTCTGAGCTATTTGTTGTTTCCTTGGTCACAAAAAATTATGGGAAACACAGGATACAACAGACAAGATGCAATAGTAAGGGTACTGGAAAACATTCTCACAACAGTATCTACTGCCAAATGTTTTCATTGAAAATAATCTGCTGCAAACTTAATGAGATTTACTGCATTTAAAATCAATTAAAAAACTTTATGATTTTTCTCCCAGCTAGTTTTATATAAAAATGATGTGAATACTTGCCCCTGTAAGAACACAACTAGTAAGATGTCCTTGATAAATGTTTTTAAAGGAGGAATCTTGAAATTGGTGTAAATAACATGCCCAGCAAATGTGCAATTACAAGCTCTTGACCTCATTACTAGAGGATTTAGTTACATTTATGCTACATATGATTTTTTTCTCTGTCGGTCTTCCTAGGCATATTTTGCATCCATCTGTCCAATCGCATCCTAAGGGACCCAGGGAGTGTGAGAGAATGAGAGACTGTTTTGTGTCTGTGTAAGCAGTTGTTCCACATCTACTCTTCTCTGCTACCACACTGTAACTGAAAACCTATTAATTTAAGTCTTGAAATATATATTTCAAACTGCATTCATTAGAAATGAATCTCCTTTCCCTTTCTCAACCGCATTCTTACAGGGCTATTGAAGCTTGAGCACTGAGTTCAGTTTTGGCAGGTCCCCACCCCCTCCGAGGTCCAGGTTCAAGCCGTGTTTGGGTTCTTTTGTGCTGATGCCTTCAAATTCGGCAGGGAAGTTCAAGAGAGGATAGATGAGCTCTTACACTGCTTAGGCTAGTCTCCATTTCAGAGCTGGAAGGTGACAAAAAGTGCAAAAGTGAAGTTGGTCCAGGAAGGTTTTGAACGGCAAGCCATAAATTATCTTTCCCTCTTTTTCCATTCTTTCCCCCTTCTCAAGAGAAGGCATTTCCAGTAAAAGCTAAATTTGTCTCAGGAATTGGCTCTGTTCTTTTTAACACTGCTGAATGCTTCATTGCCAAGAGGGACCCCTAGTGTTTTTGTCAGGTTTCGTCTCTTTCAGGCGTATGGGATTTTGTGTATGAAAGGCATATAAATGCAAAAATAATTATGTGCACATCACATAAACATGTATACAGACGGTGTAGGGTAATTTTTTTTCTGCAATGTACTCAAAACGTGTGCCTAATCTCTTTCTGGATCTGCAGGGCTGACTGTTTTCAAAGATGTACTACATCCCAGGTAAAGACAATTTTATAATTTTATAATTAATTTTATAATTTTGCAGTGATGATAGACACACTGCACAGCTATACTTGGTTACACCACATGTCACAAACAGCAAAGGGCATTACCTTTTTCTTACTATTCTGTGGCATCTTTTTTAAGAGGTTAAGAAGATAGATAATATAAATCAACAGATGTCTTTGTGAAACATGCCCATTTGGTGACAAGAAAGTCCTGTAGTCCAGTCATGAGCTGGCTGGCAATTCCACTCAAGCCCACACAGGGGTAAGAGTCAGGGGCCTGATTTTCCCCCCACCCAGGGAGAAATGTACACCTGGTGGGAGCTGCACTGCTCTCAGGCCTGACAACTTCAGACACTTGAAACATGCTTGTATTAGTCTTACCTGCCACAGGTAAAGCTCACCAAAACAGGATAAGGGCAGACCCTCAGTGAGGGAAGAAACCAGTCAGATCTGCAGGCAGCTGGGTGCCATCCTGCAGCCTTGGTGTGGGATGCCTGGAGGGACCCTGTCACCTTCCCCAGAGAGTGTCCTCTGGGAAGGTGACTGAAGGACTGGTGGCCTGTACCACCCATATAGATGCATTTTCTACATTGCCAAGACATTTGGCTGCATCAGGTTTTTCTCTGTTTTTCACTACAGGAATGTCACCAGCTGGGCAAAAATTGCTCATGTAGGAGTCCTTAGATGTGTCTTACACATTCTGATGAATATTATTTTACTGGAGAAGATACCAATTAGTTGAAACAGAAATATGCCGAAAAGTTAATTTTGACACTCAGGTTATATTTTAAGTAGCCAGAAAATCTTGACCATTTATAAGCAAAATATTCTAATTTTTCAGCTGAAAATGTTTTAGCAAAACAATGTGCACCAAAAGCAGTTAGAAAGAGTGAAATTCAGATAGAAATTTCTCAAAAGTAGCCAAGAATAATACCTTAGATAATTAATTCAGACATTTGTTTAACATAAATTTTCAATATTTAGTCTTTTGCCAGTTCACTAGTCCCAGCATCTCCCCACCTTCTCCTGTTTTGTTCTCTGAGGGGCTGTGGTTAATGGCTTTCATCCATATAAGATTCTGATGTGTGGTTTCTCCTAACTTAAATGGGAACTTCTTCTCCAGTGTCTTTATGAGATTTTTTTCAGATGTGTCAGTGGTTTTCTTAAGGTGAAGTCTGTTTTCTAATCATGAGCAATGCCCAATTCTGAAATTTAACCTTAACTAAATGAAAATACAGTTTTTAAATAGATTTCAAACAAAGTTTTACTTTGAGGATGAGAAAAGTGATACATTTTTCATTAACTTGACTACAAAACTTTTCCCTTTTATCGTATCATCAATAAAGCAAAGAAATGCACATTATAAGCTGAAATTTCTGTGTAAAACTTTCTACAGGACAAAACTCTATTGTCTTCTATTTTAGAAATCATCTGCAAATATTTATCTCCTCTAGGTAATAAGAATTTTCACCTAATTTCTAAAGACATCTTAGCAAATGTTTCTTTCTCCTCAGATCAAAGGTTTTTTCCAGTGAAAAAAATATCATTATCTGTTGACACTAACAAAATAAATTAGCATAAAAAGGAATAATTAATTCATACTCAGTATAAAAGCACTTAATTCCCTATCAGAAAGCTTCCCTTGCTTATCCTGGTAAACAATAAACTCCTGCAATGCAGTAAGACAGTAACTAACCCACTTTTCTATCGAAAACTTGGTTGGAGACATTAAAGGAGTTTTTATGATGCCTAAACTCTAAACTGTTCTAAATGTTCTGTAAGGCACATTGCTGGAAAAATAAGCATACAAAAAAAATCCCAACCAAAAAACATTACGACAAGACAGTGATAATATATCAATTTTTGCCGTATATGTTGTAGCTCTTTATGCAGGAAAGAGTGCTCACCAGTGTCACAAACAATAACTAGCTCAGTTTCTCTTCTGCAAGTCCTCCACTCCACTCCACTCCACTCCACTCCACTCCACTCCACTCCACTCCACTCCACTCCACTCCACTCCACTCCACTCCACTCCTAATCTCTCTCAGCCCTGGGATCTTACAAACATCCCTTTTATCCAGAAGTTTTTTCTCTCTTGACCGTGGCGGTTGCACACTTGTAGTTATTGCCAGGACATGAGAAACAGAAAAAAAATAAAAATCTTGTGACTGGTAAGAAAATTAACAAGAACAAAACACATGTCTAAGTTTTGCATATTTATTAAATATTTTCAAATAATTTCAACAGAATGCCTGTATCTCTCTGATAATAAACTCACTAATCATTTCTTGAGAATGGGCTAATTGAAGGGAGTGCCTGAAATGTTGATGTTTGTCACATTCCTGTGGCAGTTTAGTACTTGCACAAAATTCTTGGGCCCGTGCATCTTACACTTATTTGAAAACTTGTCTTGGTGGGTACAAGCTTGCTAGTAAATTGAACAGTAAATGGAAATACTCATTCTCTGTCCTTGCAGACAAATGGCACAGTCTGGGAACATCCATATCTCTCCAGATCCAAAACTGCGTAGCTGCATGCAGGCAGGGTAATAGGTCCCTGCTGATGCCAATCCCAACACCATTCTCATGGATTTGGGAGAAATCCAGGTCAAAACCAAGCTGGGGCCTGTTCCAGTACAAATTAATGGTTCAGAAGATTGTGTTTCACTTTCTGGTAATACTAACTCTGTTTAATTAATATAGACACAGCCCTCATGTCCTGAATTTTCTGTAAGCTTTTTCATAAAATTCAGGGTTGGCTACCCAGAGAGAAAAGGTTACTCTCTGAGTAGAATCAGGCATCAGGTGCCAGCTTCTTGACGAAGGGTTAATTTATTTTGCTTATCAGATTAATAGTTGTGTGTGCTAGGGATTTCTAACATGGCTGGGTATTTGGGGAGCAGTGATATTAGAGCGGTGCATATCTAAAGAGAAAGAATTATTAATTTTTAGAACTATTTATTTAAGATTAATTATTATGAATTATTAATTAAATAAATTAACAATTTAATTATTTAAGAACTATTATTCTTTGCTGCAATAACTGCAATATTTTTGCCCAGTCTTTAAAACTCTTGCACTTAGTTTGCAAAGCAGCTTTGGAAGTCCTTAAATCTCTAGGCATGTGTAAAAAATAGAGTACGCCATGTCAGCCTGAAGGAAAGAGACACATAATGAGAATTTTTCAATTCCCCTAAGCAGCCTAATTATCTAATGTCAGCAATTTGGTTCCAGACATAGTGGGAGCACAATCAGATTCACTTTAATAAATTTTATGCCCTTAAGTAAAGTTCCTGAGGATTTTGTTTATAGTGTTCCACTTCAATCTTTGCATTGCATTTAATTTCTTTTTTTATTCCCAACAGAAGTAGTTTGATCAAGCAAGCAATCTATTTTCACAGAAACATGTTTAATGTAGAACATGGCTATGCATTTACTTTTTAAGGAGGTTACCTAGAACTGAAATCAAGGGAGCTACTGCTGCAGTTTTGTTAACAATACCTCCAGCGTGCTGCTGTCTTTAGAGAGTGGAGAGGGGGCCATGATTTAAAGTAAAGATTTCAGCTGACAAACCTGGAAAAAATAAACCATTTGATCAACCTAACCCAGACCATGGAAAGTATTTGCTTCAGACAGAAAAACCTGAAATCTAGAACCTGGAACAGTAATATTGTGCTCAGAAGAAGAGGCTACAAAAAGCCAACAGCTTTTGTTTTTTAGAGAGCTCCTGGGTTTGGATGGACTAAAATATCTCAACTTTTTCCTGAAAGTCAAGAACATAGAAAACATGAGGGAAAGCAAGGGAGGTACAGAAGTGTTCCTTCTGGAACAGAAGAAGTGTAGAAGTCTAATGTACACTATATAACTGAGTCATTGTATAATTTACAAAATCAAAATCATGTGGGTTTTGTCCTTTGCCTACTCTTTGCAAATTTTTTTATTGTGATCACATTATTTAAGAAACCTAAGTGCTTTCTCTATGCTTTGCACATTGAACCAATGAAACCTTTTTCCTTTCAACTGACACTCTCTGCTTTTTGCTTCTTCTTTTCCAGACTAATTTTTGAGTAAGCAAGTTCCCTCTAATTTTCTGGAGGCTTAAAAAAATGTATTTTCTTAGGAAATTAAATTTTCCAGATGTCAGAGATTTTAAAGCATCCAGCGTGTAGTCATCTGATCAGTGTTTTGGTAGTTGTTTAAAAATGTTGACATAACATGTAGAGAAAATACATGATGGCAGGTGGAGATAAAAAGATTTTGTATTCATTAGGTTCTACTGTCTGCCCTGCTCATATGTGGTGAAGTCACAAAAGTGTTTTTTATCACTATTTATTATTTATGAAGTACCAATAATATGTTTGACAGTACCTTGTTATGAATGTGATAAAATGTTTTGATGACATGGCCTATCTTATATTTACATTAGACCCAGTTTTAGAGGTATTTCAGAACACACTGTAGGTTTTTTAATTTGTGTGGTTTTATTTTCCACTATCCTTCTCCCTCTAAACTCTGGTGGCCTTTACTCTTATTTTCTTTTTTAGCACATTCAAGATTTACTTTTGTGATGCTAACCACAGTTAGTTTGCAATTTGTCTGGGATAAATATTTTTACATCTTGCTTCAAAGCTGGGAATCTAGGCATCCACTGGAACAGACCTAGTATTTCTGGCTCTAAATGATCTCGTGCTTCAGAATAGGAAGTTTCTTGTAGTAGATTAAGGGGGGGGGGAAAGAAAAATGTATAATTTTCCTACTTTAATACAAGAAAAAGGGAAATAGGTGTGTAAGGCTTTTCTTTTTAACCTTTTTTTTTTTTTTTAAATCAGAGAAGTTGGCTTTTTCTAACAGTACAACCCTGCACACTTAAAGCAAATGGTGTTCCTTGCTTTCAAAACCAAGTTTTTGATATGACCAAAATGTTCCTGGTAGTAGTGCTACAGTGGATGCACATCACAGATCCATGTACGGTGCTCTCATTCAGTAGAATATGAGGTTGTGATTTGAAAGGGATGAAATGAAATAACTCAAGAAGAGAAAAGGTACTGAAAAGGAGTGGTGATTGCTTCTCACACTTGGTTGTCAGGGCTGCAGGGCTAGCAGCAAGCATGCAGTGGTTGTCAGCATTCAGGGGAAGAACCTGCCTGCGGTAGAGATGTTTTGCAAGGATCCGGGGAATTTCTGTCATGTTCCTTTTCATGAAATTGTTTAAATAATAAATCTGAGTAGTAGTAATGCACAATAGACTATTTCATAAAACCCTAGAACTCAAATCTAAAAGGGAGTATTTGACTCATCTTCTCTGATCTCCTTTATAAAGTTCACCATAGCGCTTTATTAAATTAAATTGTACTTGGATTAAATTGTATCTGTCTCATATACTCTTTCTCTTACTTATTCAAAATTCAATCTTTATTTTGAAACTGGCATAGAGAGTTATAATCCACTGCAAACTGAGGTAATTTGTTCCAGTGAAGAAAATTTCCTCTGTTATAAGCTTGTGCCTTATTTCTTGCCTGAATTAGTCACACATAAGCTTCCAACTATTGGATCTTGATGTATGCCTTCATTTGCTAGGCTGAAGATCCAGCTCATTGCTGAAACTTTGTTCCCATGCGGGTGCTTCTTTGCAGGCTGAGGTCATATCAATTCCTAATTTTTTATGGCAAGATTAATAAGCAGAGTTTCTATATTCCTTGACTAAAAGTCATTATATCCAGTCATTTATTCTTTTCCTGGAAGGAACATTATTCAGTAATTTAATCATTCTTACAGCAATTCCCTGAAATTTTGCCTAACTGTTAACATTTTTGAGCTGTGGTACTCAACCGATGATGATAACAGATGCAATATTGCAATAGCCATCACCTCAGGTTCAGCGTTATGAAAAAGCTCCCTCCTTTCCTATTCCATATTTCCTGGATCCCAGGTTATCTATGCTGCTGCATCCACTTGGGGATAACAATTTTTCTGGTCTGAGCCATAGGCCAAACACTTTTCTTCAAAATGCCATCATAATGATTGTATTACTTAACTTCAGCCTAAATGTATGAAGCTAAACTTGAGAAGATTATGTATAGGGCAGGAGATTTTCTATGGGATGTGTCATAGCATAACAGAATCACAGAATCAATTAGGTTGGGCAAGACTTCTGAGATCATTGACTCTAACCTATAAAAACTAATTTCCCTGACTGGAAAACTGTGCATTTGTGACGTCTTATTGACCATAAAGAACCTAAAGAGATTAAATCCTGATTTGGTCCCTTAAGGCTAAATGGTACAAACACCTTCCCCACATCTCCAATCTTCTCTTATGCAACAAAAACCAGATTCCACTCGTTGGTTAAATGACTTTCCCTTGCAGGATCTCACCAAGTCTGATTGAATGGAAGAGGGGGAAGGACCAGCATGACATTTCCCCTCTGGCTTCCTCTGAGATAGGGGGTGCTAAAGAAGCTCATTAATCATGGTGTGGACTGGTCAGACATATGTAGTTCAGATCACCATGAGTTGGGGTATGAAAATTGTATTTTAATTTCTTAAGACAGTTTATAGTTTCAGGGTGAATCATTACAGAGAAGTCTGCAATAGATTACTAGGCTTGAAACACTCTCAAAAAACCCACAGTAGTTTAGATTTGATTCTATATTAACACTGAAGCCAATGTGTTAGCTTGAGACTCTTCTGTCAGTCTGAAACAGGTGAAGCTAAAATTGCCAGGGACAGCACACACACACCACTGAACTCTGTCCTAATGAACTTTACAACTTGGATCTGCCTTGCAAAAACTAAGGTCTCGTTGTTTCCTGGGAAATGTGGTTATTAGAACTTCTATACAATAGTTCTTGACCTTCAGCCCAAAATGAACACCTAAGACATATATTATTACATGGTTTTGTCCAAAAAACTATAAGAAAAATTTTTTTTGTTAATTTGTAGCTCAAACAGTAAATCTGAGGTGCACTTTTGGAGTCATGTAATATAAAAATAAATAGTCCTATACCAAAACAGATTCTTAGTCTGGATTAATTTCTGTATAAAAGTAAATCACTATCCCCGTGTAAAATAGTATAATTAACCCTGAAGAAAGTTTTTATTGAAGTGCTGACTTTCCTCTGAATGTTAATGTGCTGGTAGGGTTTAAGAGCTGTGCTCAGGCAGCATTTTTTTAAACACTAGAAATTATAGTCATAATAATTGCAATACAAGACTCTATAAACTGCTCTGCCAGTGCACTCAGTTCTTACCAAAATGTGCTGGGAAATCATTTACTGTTCACATTGTGTTTGGAACATCCCTAGAAGCTTAGCTAACTTTACACCACAAATGAAGTCTAATTTTTTTGTGCTGTGTACTGGCTAACACATGCTCTCCTGTCCCGCAGAATGGCCAATGCAGGGTTGCCTTTCCTTTGCAGGAGGTGGGAAGTCCTCCTCGTGAAACAATTATTCAATTTTGAGTTGGTTTCAAAGTCTGGCCATGTCAGCAGAAAGGAATATTTTATCTCATCATGTTGGCAGAAGATGACAAGAAAGTTCCATCACAGCCAGTGCAGCCATACTGTGGAAGGCATTGTGACTGTAATGAAAGAGGACTGTGATAAAACACCCTCAAAAAAGTTGCATGCCTAATGCTTTTACTTGTGTCTATGATTTTTATTAGTGGATTAGAAACTGCACCAGATTAATACACTAAAAATTTAAACACACACACTTGAAATTCTGAAGACTCAGCCATCTACTTGCTGGTAGTCTTCTCATTTACTTCTTACCAAGTGTACTTTTTAGGTAAGATTGTATTATCTGCAGAACAATTTAACAGAAAATGCTATCAAATTAACTTTTTTTTTTTTTTTTTTTAATACTAGTGAAAATGTACAGTATCAGTTCAGACCAAGAGGTCTACTGGGTCAGTGCTGAGTCCTTCATTAGACAATCTAGACTTTGTTAGATAAAGACAATTCATACAATTCAAGAACCTGCTGCTTCTTATTTGGCAAAATAGGTGTTTACTGCACAGAAAAAGGTATGGTTTACATTCTACACAATTCTATTTTTTTATGTTTGGTAGGGAAGAGAATAATTTTCAACTTCTTTAAATGCTAAGAATAAACTCAGAAATTTCCCAGAAATTTCCTTCTGTTTGGCAACCATTCTGTTGAAGAGCACAAGCGCTGTAACAGATTTGGCTTCTGCTGAGACAGTTTTTCTCCCACACTAATTTAATTACTATTGTTATTGTGAATAAATAAGCACTGACTAATTATTGATTTGTCTGTTTCTCTGTTCAGATTTTGATGGTTATGTGCACGCTGTTTACCCTTCTTTCAAGTTACAATTTTTAAAGTTGATTCCTCTGAAATCTCTGCTTCTCCCCTACAACAATCTTATTCAGGCTCTTACTTTTTATGCTATCCATGTAATTTGTGGCAGGAGGACTCCCTAAGCTAGAAAAGGTTGTTTTAAATGTGGTAGGATTTTCTTCCGTTAATTTACTTTTTAAACATGTAATCTTTTAGCTTTTTAACTGCCATGTGGCAAAAAAACCCAGATATTTATGGTATGCATTAAGTAAAACAGAGCCTCTTTTAAATTTTTTTTTTATTTTGAGTATTTCTCCAGATAATCTCTTGTAGTTCTTGGACTGGAGCATGTATTAAAAACTCTGGTAAGCCTTCCTATGGTTAAGTGTGTCCAGCTGGTATGTCCTTGAGCTGGTATAACCTACTCCTCTTTAACATTCAATTTCCTGGAATTTTTCAAACTAAGACATCTGTTTATGTGTCTTCTGCAGACTGAAGTCCTGAAGAAAACATGTTGTCTCAATGGGGTGGAGACAGAGAAAAAATACAAGGAATCCATCAGATGTAGACATTCATGTATCTGTGTAGCTGTGAAATGAAAAAAAAAAACAAAAATACGATGGCTAAACTCCATGCATTGCTGACTCTTTGAGAGCTTGAAACAGTTGTGCTTTTTTTCAACTTTTTTTCTTGAAGTAATTAAGTACAGATGGGGCTCTTTCTAACAGGTTATCTTTCTCTTCCTTTTCAGACTTTTGTTTTGGTTTTGTGCATTGCTTGCTATAAATGTACCCAAGTGTCATGGTTATTTGAGCAGGGAATATTATTTAGCAATAGACACCTTACTACTTTTTATATTCTATTTCTTATTCTATTTTCTGAAATTATGAAGTTATTGAATTAACTTTTTTGCAGGGGTTTTAGGAATCCATCTATTATTATGTAAAATTACCATAAGAATTATATTAATTATTTTGCCAAAGCAAAAATTGAGGTTGAGGAATCCATATTATGAATCCATTTCTGAATACAGCAATCTGAAATTAGAGAGCAGTATTCAGGGACCAGTTAAAGATTCCCAAAAGAGAACCTTGATTTATATTGAATGTCTCTGTTGTTGAGAGGCTAAGTTCCTTGCAGATTCAGGTCCAATTTCTGTTTATTATTCTAAAAATGTAAAAAATCCCAAACAACAAAACAACCAAACACAAGTTGAGTATTGTTATAGCAATCATGTAGTTGTGAGGTGGAATCATGGTTACAAGTGCTGACCCTGTTTCCTTTTCTGACAAGAGCGTAGTGATGCAATATGACTGAAATGCAATGTTTACTCAAGTAACATCTGTAGCCTTCACTCACCATGGGAATCACACACTTTAATTTGCAAGAGTAATTTTTAAAATAGTATACTCTGCTGATATTATGTAATTGTATAATTTCAAATTATGCAGACTTAACATTTATTTATTCAACAAGAAATTGCAATGTGAATGGGCTAGACTACACTGAAGTGGACTAATTTCTAATACTCCCGAAAGACACTGCATTTATTGCTTTTGAAACAAAGAGGAAATTCTTTGCACTAAAAACAAATAAAAGAAAAGATCTTTACAAGTAGAATAAAGTTATCAGAGTGATAGAAAGCTACCCTTGCATCAATGACAAATGGGCTCTTAGGCTGTAGATGTCATGTTTGTAGAGAAAATATGCAAATGGGTAGAGGCAAGTTACAGTGGCATTTTTTTGCTGGTTAAGTAGAAAATTTAAATTGACAGGTCTGAGGCATCAACACTTTCTTTTCGTTTCATGTAGTAGTAACTCAATTTATGAAGTTGCTACTGCTTTGTTTTACTGTTCATAAAGGAATAAACTGGAGAAGAAAAGTATGTTATGGACACATGGATGTGCCAGGATTTGCAAGATGTGGGAGAGGACACCCTGAGTATCATCCGGGGCTGTTGCCTTGGTGGGGAGTGAGGAGTGAGGCCAGGGAGGGTGAAAGGAGAGCTGAGCTGGTCATGATTTGACTGAGGGTATGCTAATATTTGCAGAGTTTGGAAAGTGACCCTTTAGAAAATACTGCATAGTGGTTGTCTCTGTCAAATCTGAATGATGAATTTGTAGCATTGTGTAGAAAAATAATCGATAATATGGTCTGTATCCTTAAAAGCTGTGCCAGTGAAGAACATGTATGTATCATGTTGGCTAGATACTGTAACCCTGATTTCCAGGATATACCATTGTTTTTATGAAATACATTTCTATATATGGGTTCATTTTCCTAAAAATAACTAATAGCAATATATTTAGAAATAGATTAATTTTACAGTGGAGCTTAAGGTAGACACTCCAAGTTCCTCTCTGGAGAACAATGAAATAGGTAGGGAGTTACATTGTTGTGAGGATGAGATATATGGGAGTGGGTTTATCTTATCCTTAGACAAATAAAGCTCAGGGCCTCTTACAGGATTCCAGGGCCTTGGTGAGCTATCCTTTCTGGAGAATGATATGAGTAACAAAGAAATATTCTCCCCAAAGACCAGCAAGGTCACCTTTGTTGTACCAGATTTGTTATCTTTTCAGAATTTGGTGAGCATGGGGGTTAAACTCTAAAAGCAATTCGGTTCCTTCTTGACAATGGAACCCTACTCCTGCATGATAAACCAGACTTGGCTTGGTCAGTCTTTTGGAGGCCTGTTCTTCAAAGAAAAGCTCAGTGGGTTCTTGCGTATGTTATAGGCTATTTTCCTGCAGATTTGTGCTGGAAGCAAGCTCTAGAAAAATGTTGCAATTTTCCTGGTGAGGTACAACTTGCTCAAATCCCCTAATCCTTGAAAACCCCTTCAGATCCTCTTTTGATTTGCTGGTTCTTTTTGTTCATATGTGTTTTCAACTTGATTAGAAAGATGCATCATGTTTTAAAAAATCTTAATATGGGTTTGCAAACAAAAATTGTAAAACTGAAGCATTGCCTGAGGCAGGAAGCTGTAAAAGTGAAGGAAATGCGAAGTTAGCAAACATGACAGCATAGAGAAGTGAGAACCTGTAGAGACAAGTACTAGGACCTACATGTTGTTTTGCTTTGTCTGTGTGAACATAAAGAAGATTGAAATGGAAACCATGCCAATAATACATGAAATGTAAGATTTATTGCAGGAAATGAAGATGATAGGAGGTAGGGATGTCAGAGAACTGCCAATGCGGCTGAAAGCAACAAATATCTTTGTGCAGGTCTTTGGGGAGATGATGAAGTAAGCAACTCTGAGCTTGTGCATAAAATTGAAAAGCTGGAAATCACATCTGTGAAAATAGGTCTGTGTGACAGTAAGCTGGTGAGCACAACAGGAAAGGTAATGATTAGTGATGTATTTTGTCTGGGTTAGAGGTTAAAGCAAGCAGCAGCAGATGATGGTTAGTTCCCCAAAGAGGAAGACCACCAATGCAAAGAAATATATTTGAATTAAAGGAGGAATCGTGTTCATGTCCTTAAGATATATCAGGATAATGGCCAGATAGAAGACAAGCTAGAAAAAAGAAGATTGGGATGTATATCCTCACCCATAAGAATCAGATCTGCCTGACTGAGGGTGCAGGTGTAAGAAGAGTATGAAGCAGTTCTGTAAGAAACTCTCGAAAACAGATGCATAAATAGACCCTAGGCTCAACATATTTTATAATAGAAAGATAGACTATCCTGAGATGGAAGGGACTCACAAGGATCATTAAGTCCAACTCCTGGCTGTGCACAGGACAGCCCCAAGATTTGCATCATGTGCCTGAAAGTGTTGTCCAAATTCTTAAACTGTGTCAGGTGACTGCTTCAATGGAAGAGAAAATCCAGATGACTAAATCTAATGACAAAAATGAGGACTTGAGTTTAGAGGAGGAAAAAATCTGAAGATGTATAGAGTTTTGAGGAAATGTTCATAGAAGACTTTCATAGAGATGGATATAGATTGTCTTGCTTGTTGCATGGGAATAAGTCTGGTTCTTGAGACCTGTGAATTTTATTTACACTACCTTACTAGAAGAGGCTTTGACACTGAGGATTCCTTGACTTCTCTGTCTTCTGTTGTAGCATTTGGTCTTTTATTGCAGTCTGTAATTTTGCTGAAAACTCCTGAGATGCGCGTTGAGGTCTATGGCACAAAGTACAGAACAGGTGTAGGATGCCTTTCCAGAATTGCCTGGTTGCTGCTAAGTACAGAGGACTGCGGTCAAAAAACAAGGTTCTTCAGAGAGTTTATTCTTGTTTTCTTTTCTTTTAGTTTATTTTTTAGTGCTACTTATTCTTTGCATCCAGAAATGTTCTTCAAAATTAAGGAATAATGCCAGCATTCCAGTGCTAGCAGATTGGTTAACTCTACCATATACATTTACTTTCAAATATATGATTTCAAAGTCACATGGACATAAAAATACAGACAATAGATGAATAGTATTTTAAGGCAAGTGGTGGAAGACCTATCACTTAAATTATATTAAATATGGCCCCATCTGAAGGGTTCAGGCATATATTACAGGGAAGAGTCATACTTTGGCCAGGATAGGATGTGATGACCTAAGAGCTCTTTCATCTGTAATTGCATGTTTATGTTCCCATTTGGTTTCCATAGTTTAGTAGCAAGGCAAGCACGCAGCTGGATTTGATGTCCAAATTACCTTTAAGACATTAAGCATGGTACCTACGTGAATAGCAGAAATATGACGTATATTATATAATGAGTAATAGTACTTTTACCAGAAATGCCATAATGAAGGAATGAGATGTGTTCTAAATATCATCTGAATTGCCAAGTTCATACTAGTACCTATTTGGTAATGTGCTATTTAAGCCAGGTTATGGTGTAACTTGCAGATATATATGGATATAACTTGTAGATCTATATATGATTCTGTGCACATGGATACACACCCACTCACACCATGGTTTTCACTGAAGTCCTGTTCAATGTGATCTCTGATCTCTACTGTTTTTAGCAAACCCTGCCACCAGTAAGTTTAAACAGAGGAAAAAGACTGTAATTATAAATACTTTTAATGAGAAATACAAGAATACAGAACTACAGATCTACAAGGGTGCTACTACAGATTATAATATCAAATCCCTTCCTATCTATATTAAGACCAACATTTCCAGTAATTTTTTTCAGAAATTTAGTAAAATTCATCTTTAAAAGTAACTAGGTTTCTTTATTACAGCAACAGGGATGTTGTTTCAGAACTGTGCGTATGAAAAATGACACTTTTCTGTATTTGTAGTGGAAAAGCATCCATTGCTAATGCCTGCCTGCATGTTTTAATTACTGTTCTTAAAAGATCCTTTTCCTCCTCTCTCCCATTCTTGTCTTGCTCCAAATGTCTGCAGAAAGGAATCATACCTTCCTTATCCTTTGTTCTGACAGGCTATGTAAGTTAATGATCTTTGAGCTTCCCTGATTCATCTCAGTTGTGTAGCACGGATTTAACCTTTTACATATTTACTTTGGTTCATTACAATCACTAGCATAACTTTATAACAAAATAAAATAGTAACATACTTTATCAAAACACTAGTAACTTTAAACAGTGGTCTCCCTTTGACTGATCATGCTAATGGTAATCAGATAAGTGACAACAAAGAATGGTGACATTTTGTGGGCAGTTGGATTTTGAGCAATATATATTAATCTTCCTTAGCTAGAAACAGATCACTCCATTTTGACAATTGGCCTTTTTGTTTGTACAGATTGGGGAACAGGTTGCTAGCGATGTTTGCTTGATTTATCAGAAGTAAGACAACTGTATGTTCATTGTAAAATAAGAAAACAGCTTTCCTTTGGGGTGTGTTCCTGTGGCAATAAATCAGGGCTTGTGCTGGTTTCACACCTGCAACAGCACTATAACACGAATGGAAGACTCCTCTCATTCTGCAGTCAGCCAGGACTGCATGGTCCTTTTTCTCTGTAGTCACTTTCCATTCATGATTATCCAGTTTACAGGATAAATTCTTATTTTTTCTTCTTGCATTAACCTCACTTGCACACACAGAATCATAAAGTCATTAAGGTTTGAAAAAAATTCCAAGATCGTCTAGTTCAACTTTTTACTGAACTGCACCTTGTCAACTAAACCATAGTATTAAGGGCCACATCCAGTCGTTTCCAGAGCACTTCCAGGGGTTGTGACTCCACCACTTCCATGGGCAGCCTGTTTCAATTCTTAATGACCTTTTCAGTGAAGAAATTCTTTTTAATGTCCAAGCTGAACCTCCCCTGGTTCAGCTTGAGGGTGTGTTCTCTGGTCCTGTCACTTGCACCCTGGGAGAACAGACTGAACCCACCTGGCCACAGCTTCCATTCAGATGGTTGTAGAGAGCAGTGAGGTCACCCTTGAGCCTCCTTTTCTCCAGGTTAAATCTCCCCACCTCCTTCAGCTGCTCTTCATATAACTTGCTTTCTGTACCCTTCACCAGCTCCATTGTCCTTCTCTGGACACGCTCCAGAACCTCAATGTTCTTCCTGAATTGTGGGGTCCGGAACCGGACACAGGATTTGAGGTGTGGCCTCACCAATACCAAATACAGAAGGACAATTGCTTCTGTGGTCCTGCTGGCCCTACTATTTTTGAGATAGCCCAGGGTGCCATTGGCCAGCTTAGCCAATGAGGCAAACTGCTGTCTTACGTTCAGCCAATGATTTTCATCCCATTTCCATCACTCTTATACTAAGGTCCTTCCAGGTCATGATATCCCTTACCTCCTCCGGGCTGATGCTGCTTCCTGAAAATCATGAGCTTGTTGCTACTGTCATTAAGGCAACATCATTAATAAAAAAAGTATCATGATAATCCTCAATCCATTCTGGAAAGACCTTTCCTGATAAACTCCTCCTGCTGGACTCAGAACTACTTTTTTCATGTTCCTCTCATCAGTCCGTTTCTCATCAGAGAACCTACTAATCTCCAGTTTAACCAATGATTTCCTGTAGTAATTAATATCAGATGCCAGTAGCCCAGATAAATGAGGTCTATATTATTGTCTTTGCTTAGACAATCAATTATTTCATCAAAAGAAAGACATCAACTAGTGTTATGTATTTTACCTCTAATAAACCCATGTCATAATTTTTTCCCTATTTCCATCTCCTTATATTTAATTATTTCTTGAATATTTTTCTCCAAACCTGACTTACTTTGAAGATTTAGACAAACAGGCCTTTTCAATAAATGCACAAAGTTTGCTGCTTACAAACCATGATACTACCCCATCTTGAAGTAATAAAAAATATGGCAAAATATATCTTAATAGTTTCCAACAAAGTAATGTAAACAAACAGTCCCAATATTCTCAGGCTCATACATTTTCTCCAAAGATTTGTATTCTTTCTCAAGAAATATAAAATTGATGATAGAGAAAATATGTTGGCAAGAAAATTCTAATTACTTTACTTTAGCTTTTAGAATTGGATAGTCCTTCAGTCCTGAATTAAGAAGATTCCCTTCATAAAATTAGGCAGAATAGATTCTCCATATCATATATTTCCTTTCAAGCTAAGGCCTCAGGCTGATGCCTGATTACATCAGTCTATCCCACAAGTGGGCTCTGGAGTGAAACTTGCAAATCAGGACAGGATACCCTTATGGGAACATTGTATATTCTTGTAATACACAATTCATGGAAATGCTTATTATTGATAAATTACTTTGTTTTAACTGGTCCTAGTGTCTATTGGTAAATCTTATACAAGTAGGTTCTTCGAAGTTCTTTCTAGTCCCTACTACATTTGCTTGTCTCATCTTGTCTCTTCAGCTTGGAAATTGTACTTTGTGGTTCTCAGGATCCGTGTAAAACCATCTCTTGGCTCAATTTATGCAAGAACAACTTGCTAAAGACCATCTTTATGTGTACTCGGTTTAATATGGCCCTCTTCAATTTTCTTCTTTTCCAGCTCATTCCATGGTGTCTCTTACACTCTCTCTCTCAACTTTAAGATTAATATCAAGTTTCCCTATTTCAAAATTAAAAGAATTTTTCTGTCCTTTAAGCCCAAGACATTAACAAGAAAAATTATATTTTTTTGTTTTACTCATTTTCTATGCTCATTGACCTATGAGGAAAACCCATTTTTTCCAGTTAGACTCAATGTCTGTCGGATTTCTTTCACTCTGATAATGCTTTGTTTGTAATTGAGGAATATAGTTTGATTTTTTTTAGAGCAAAAAAATGTTTTATGTATTTTCTACATGTAGAAATAGATATCTATTGGTTCTTAGTGAGAAGTCATTGTAACTTCTCTAGGCCAATTTTTAAGGTAAGTGCAAAAATAAGAAACATTTCCTTTATTCATCTAAAATTAAACACTTCAGTATTATAGTTGAAGTAAATGTTTGTTTTAGTGTGCAAATAAAAAGTTTATTTGTTCCTAGCTTTGAGATGGCTAATTGTGGCCAAAAAGTTGAAATGGTGGTCAATTAAAATGAAGTAATCCAAAACAATTTTTTTAATAATCCTAAATTTTTCTTTTTGGAAAACTTGCTCTTGGTGAAATATGTTCTTAATTTTGAAAAGCAGACAGCATTATAGAAAATGTTTCTGCTTTGAACTGACAAGCAATTACAGATACTCAGTGTATGCTAATTACATGGTATGTTGAAACAATTATATACATAGTGTCTCTTTTTCCACACTCAGAATCCTACAGTAATTTACTTACTCAATTACTCTTAATGTTTTTCCGCTTTAAATTTCCCAGCACATGGAGCAGTATTTAGTTTGCAGACTTCAGAGCTAGGCACTGAAACACATGTTCCGAATACGGGCTATGGAAGACATATTACATCAAAGCTTGGGGAGTTTTACCAGTCAGTTTAGGGACTCATCTAGGTCCTTCCATCACAGCTAAGAATTGCTGCATCTTGTGGAAAACTATCCCTGGGAAACCCCTCAGCCTTTGTTCCATGGATAGGCCATTTGCTTTCCTTATTCCAGCAACTTTCTGCATCATGTGATCTACATGTGTGCATATGATCATATTTGGATCCTTTTAATCTGGATTTGCCAGAGTGTTTAGGACAATAAAAATCAGACCAAATTCACCTAACTTTTGGTATATGGAACAATGGATGATGGTGTTGCATACTGTTTCATAAGTGAATGCTCAGGTCACTGGTAATTTCTCTAACATCAACTCTTTTTAGACATATTTTTGCTATCAGAGAATGACAGAGGTCTCACCATTTCCTTGAGTGTTTCTCTACCCGGTAGGATAAGATATATTAGAGGATAAGAGATATTTGAGGGTATTGAATTCAATTTTAAATTAATGAAAATCAGGCTATACAATATTTGTTAAAGCTTCTCAATAGTAATTAAGTCTATTCTTTCTCCATAATAGGTATTTCAGATATCAGTGGAATCTGACTTTCAAAACAGGTAGCTTTCATTCATTCTCAATGATTTAAGTATTTTGAGAGAGAAGTATCACAAATTCCATATGTATCGCAATTGTTATCAATAATGGTGCCACTGTTTATATTATTTTATTCTTCTGAAAAGTGACTTCAGAGAAGCCCAGCAAGAGTTTTTTCTTTCCTTTTATTCTTTTTTTTACTTAAAAAAATCTGTGAGTTCATATTATTTAATCACCCCCATGATTATTTAGATTCTTCTGTTTCCCTACTTGCATAAATAGCTCAAACATATAATCCATGAGCAAAACAGGATGGACTCACATGACAACATAAGTATAGCTAAAAAATTCCAGCCATTGCGTACCACTCTGATTTAGTGTATATGTACAATTCTGATGTTAATGCATGCTTTAAATGTCAGGAATTTGTGTTGATGACTGCCTGAGGGCCTGAAGGTTGGCAGATTTACAGTAGACAGTTAATTAATTTTATTTTCCTGGTAGTGTTAAATTAATTCAAAATAAATCTGTGTTCAGACTTTATTTTCATATTTCTGTTTTTGAATTGGGCAATTTGCACTCTGAATCCTTAGCAAAATGTAATTTGAGCAGCATACGTGTCACTGTTATTTCTATGGCTGGATTTAGTCCCGCATGGAATTCAGATTCATAATAAATTTTTGTCTGCTGTGGTAAGGATAATATTGTTTGATCCACTTATTTTTATTATCACTGGATACTCTGCAGGGATAAATCAACATTTTAGCTTCTGTCTATCAATCTGTTTATAAGAAAGAAATAACAACTTGAAAATTAGTTTCCAGTCAGACCTGAGCCTGGTTGTTTGGCTTTGTCATTATTCTGGTGTGCAGCTTCATAAATCTTATATCACTACAAAAGTCTAACATGTGCATATCAGCAGGAATTTCTATGTACAGAAAACTTTTTAAAAAAAATATTTATTCTTCTTAACATAAACATAAACCATCTATATTTTTGACATCAGTATTTTACTTTCCTTAGTGTTAACAATAGCATCCTCATTTAGAGGTTCACAGGCTCTTGCTGGGCATTTGTGTATTTTCACATTCCCATCAGGTGAAAGAAACCTGACTTGGTAAAATTTGCTCCAGTCTTGCAAGGGAAGTGGGAGAAAAGAGATCTGCCATCAAGGCTGGAAAGCAGCTTTCAGGGACTATCTGAGATGCCCAAAGAGCACTTCAAGAGCAATGATACATCTCAGTCTTTCAGAAGTCGATGGCAGAACAATCCTTAAGAAATGTAGCTTCTGTGGTTAAATTCTGAATTTTCTGTTGCCTCCTGCCCCACTAAAAATTTATAAAATTTTTACATTAAATATAATAAAAAATTATTTAATTTACATGAATGGAATACCTTCAGTGGAATGTCTTCTTTTATCACGGAGATGCAATTGCATACTAGAATAAAGTAAAGCTCTTTTGGGTGCTGTAAGCACTGGTTCCAAACAGCATTTACACACTAGTGCTTGTGGAAGACAAAGTTTATGGAATAAATTTTAAAAACCAACAATACAAACCAACCACACAAAAAAGATGCTGGGAGAAATTTAAACCAGGAAGAATGAGAACAGGCATGTATATGCAAGAATGGACCAAAAAAAGCTGGGAACAGATGGAGACTCCTGGATGCTGTGGCACTGCAGCTGAAGGGATCTTTGACAGAAGACTGTGACTGTCCAGCAGGTTTGTGTGAGGGTTCTGGAAGGCTGAAACTGGTCATTATGGAAAGTTTCAGAGGAAGGTGGGAAACAGCCAGCAGCAGGCAGGCAGGAGGAAATAATTAATACCTAATCTCTAAAGCAGAAGATATGCACATTCACTAGGAATAAGACCTGAGACCTGACTAAAAAGAAGAGATATTAGATGGTGTAATAATTTTTTTTAAAATGTGTGTATACATACAGTACATTTTTTATTACGTGTGTATCTAGGTAGTTAAATTTTTGCTTTAAAAATAATGTTGCTTTTTCTTTTAATGGAAACACTGAGACAAAATTAAGCTTTGGTGTACTTCCATTTATGTCAATGAAATAGTAGAACTTAATCTTGCTTTCAGTAAACAGTTTTGAAAGAGGTAAATTTGTGGTTGATCCCTGCTACTCTCAAGTTTCAGAGAAGACACAAAACATCTGTATTTTAGCATCAAAATTGCAGTGCAGAATCAGCTATACTACAGGGCAGAGGAAGTCTAATTTCAAGGAGATCATGGTTGCTTTCCCCATGATTTTTGAAACATATTTCCATTTAGCTGCTAGTGGATAAGAGAATTAAGAACATAAGGAGGGTCCCACTGGCCCAGAAAAATGATTCATCTGCCCTTATTCAGTCTCTTGAAATAGTACCTGGACATCACAATGGGGACACAGAAAAAAACCTAGCCAATACTTCCCATCCATTCTTGACATTCCCTTCAGCATCCATAATTGTTTTATTAGAGTGTACATTTCCTGGCCTGTGTTTTTAAAATCCATTTACAGATATATATTAGCCATTAATTTGTACAATGTCATTTTGAATTTGATACCATTCAAACCTATTATGCCACCTCCTCTGGCAATAAACTCCTGAATTATCCATGAAGTAAAGAAAAAAAATTGTCTACCTGTTTTCTACCTACTTGTGACACTGACTGTCCCTCAGTTCTTTTGTTGCAGGTTTTGGTGAACAACAGATGGGTATGCTGCTTAATCACAGCTTTTATGGTTACATAAACGTGCCACAAGCTGCAAGTTTTCCTTTTCAAACATGAGATTAGTTTGGGCAACTGTCAATGATGAACCAGTCCTGTTCTCTAGTTATAATTCCATGTTTAACACTAAATAAATGGGTCAATTCTATTTTTCCCAATGATATTGTGTTGGCTCCATCTACAATAAGATGTGTCTCCTGTCTTTTTGCCCTGTGTCTCAGTTCTGTGAGGTTTTCTGAAGTTCCTCATTACTTACCTACTCAAATCATCACCTGTGGACTTGGAAACTTTAATTCTCTCTTCAGTTTCCAGGCCATTGACGATTTTAATAAAACCACTTCCAGCAACTAAAAGGCTAGGATCAAACTTTTTAATGTACTCTTTTCTCAGTTCCAAGACTCCTGCTTGCTTGCTTTCATAGAGGCATGGCTTCAAAAGAAGGGGCAGAGCACAATCTTTACCACGGTTTGGTGTGAGGCTGATAGAAAATAAGGCTGTGTAGATCCCAGGTCACTTACTCTTCTGTGAATCTTTTCTGCAAACAGATCCATGCTTTCATCACTGTGCCTTGTTTGGTTAGGCATTCCCTATGTGAAGGTGTTACATGGATCCCCAAACTTTCCTACTGGTTGCCTGCAATGTGATGGAAGTGATGTATGTCTCACGAAATTAACTCCAGGGACACACAATTCTCTGTGCAGATGTAAGAAAGAACAGAGTAGGGAAGACCCAAATGTAGAAAATTTGTTGCTAAGCATCCTGGAAGCTAATGCCATTTTCTGTCTTCATAGGGCTTGTAGGTGTTTGGTGAAACCATGCAAAGTGCTACTCTAACCACTGCAGTGGGGCTGCTTGCTTCTCCCTGCAGGGGTGTGGCAAAACTATTTGCTCCCCCTGAAGCCTTTTGTTTAACATTAACTCTTCTGATGATTTGTTCCTACATGAAAAGTGTGGCTGCTTGGAACAATTCAGTGGAAGTTGTTTTTTTTTTCAAAATACATGTTGGTGATGTGAAAATTGATTTTTTTTTCTAAATTAATCACAGGGTGGTAATTATGATTATCAGAGTATTGCACATGAACTCATTCTGTCCGGTTTATCACTAAATATTGTTTGTTTCTGGTCTATATTATATTTTCTTCCCTCTTTCAAATACTTCTCCTTTGTCTTATCTGGAAGAATACTAATGAGTGATTTATCTAGTTTCAAAATAACTTTGAAATATTCTTATCGTGTCTAAATGTTATTTGTCAACACCAAGTTTGCCAGAGCATTAGTGTTGATGAAATTATTGTGGTTTAAGGGTAAAAGGGAGAAAAGGTTTTCATGAAGAACACCTTGTTAGAATATTGAATCTCAGCAGAATAAATCATCAGTCTTTTGAGTATCAAGAAAGGTACACTGGCAAGCTGGCATTTGCCTAGAGGTAGTTGATGAGTCTCAAAATCTTCTTTTTTTTTTTATTTTTAATTTTTTGCTGGGGGATGGTTTCCAACTCTGGTGCCTCTCTACTGAAAAGTTATTCTGTTCCTATAAAAAACCCACTGCTTTAAGATGTATTAAAATCTTATATGAGGAATGTTCCTTAGAAGTAGACATTGCACTCAGGCGTCAGTCAGGTCAGACTGTGTTTGGAAAAGGCACGGGTTTATACACTTAGGACATAGAGATTGATTCGGTTTCTACTTTCCACAGAAAAGTATATAGGCATAAGGGCCGTATTACTGCTAACACTTTGCAGTGGTAGAATAAAGATGTTGAGAAGTGAACAAAGGAGACAGGATGGGAAGGGCAAGGACAAAGAACAGGAGTGGGTGACTATTTTTGTAGAGGACTGGCACCTAAAGCAATGGAGCTCTGGACAAAGACATTTTATGTATAATAGTGGTAATCACTATAACTGCTATGATCTCACTGAACACAGAATTCCAAATATGTGAAACCTAGACAAGAGGTGAGAGACAGTAGGTGAATTCAAGGGAACAGCAGAAAACTCACGAAAGAATTGAAGTGCAAGGATGTCACTGCATAGACAATGTTACTGGTTGTCAGGGTTGGTGTTTGTTTTGCTGTTTTGTTTTGTTTTGGATTTTTTTAAACCCATAATAAATATTGGTATAAGGAAATTTGTGTGTCTTTAAAGAAACTAGATATTACTGGGGAGTTAGTCACTAACGGGATGGGTCACTGGGAATAAGCACAAAAGTGCTTGCTGCTGCAATCACCACCAGGTATACAAGGAAGACTGATGTTACAAGTCACAAAGTGTTTTTGTTCCTCTGAAGAATTTTCAAAATACAGCCAAACACTCGGTATTTGCTGCTTTGGTCAGGGTATTCAGCAGGAGGGGAGTGAACTCTACAAGAAGTAGTTAACACCTGCAACAGCCTTGCCATAGTTAAGGCTATTTTAGACAGTGCCTTGAAGATGGTAAGAGCTTCTGAAAGATTTTTACTTCTGTGGATGAATAGGGAAGTCCACATTTGGATGTCACCTGTTGGGAATAGAGGATTTGTAATATTTAGATACAGCTAAAATGTGATCACCTACAGCAAGGAACAGATTCTGAGCAAAGTATGGTGTCTTGAGGGTGGTGGAGGTTTGGCTGAGATGTAAAAGGGGTGAAGGTGTAGAGAATGTTCTTTGAATATGCCAGCAACCCTCCTAGTATGCAGCTGTGCAAACAACTGATTTTTTGGTTAGGTGTGTGAACCCAAACACACTCAACATGTAATTTCTGCTCATACAGAATGAGAAAGTTTCCAATTGCTTTATGAAACAGACACCCTCAACACTTTTGTTCCAGCTTAAAAAAATGTTCTCTTTGGCTGAAACAAAATTGCTCATTTGGGGTTTTTTGGGTTTTTTGCTTCTAAAAATATTTAAAAATCAAACATAACTTCATGTGGTCTCAATACACCACTTGGAAACAAACTATAAACCTCATTCAGATTTTCTTACCAAATTAGATATGAATTTCTGAAGAGTTTCAGTGGTCACAAAATTGCTGATTTCAGTGAACAAGCTACTTGGGGAAAGTAAGTATTTACCCAATTGCTTTTATAATACTGACTGCCAGGGTATGAGTCTGCTCTGGTGGCTTGGTGTGTGCTGGCCTTCGGTCAAATCTTCAGTAGCTGTTCCCTCGCTGGAGGGTCAGAGCTACTGTAGATGAATGATCATGATCCAAATTTTGCTCTTGGTGTTTAGAGCTACCATCAACTAATGCATTGCACAGACAAGCCCTCAATGATCTGTTTTCTGCACATTTCAAGGCTGCAGAGCATTCTCTCTTGTCAGGTGGTCATTTCCTGATATATCTGTTCTGCAAAGACTTGGGAATTGTTTCCAAGTATCATGAAAATTGTCGTTTAGATGTTGTCCAGAAACATGTCAATTAGACAGAACAGTTTGGTAGAATAGTTTACTCTTTAAACAGCAATCATCAACCTTAACCAGCGTCATGCAGTTACTGGTTTGAATGCTACTAATCCTGATTTATGCCTTACTGCTTCATATGAATGAGTTTGCTTACAGAATATTTAGTGTGAGTAGAGTGCCAGATCCTGTTCCTTGAAATAAGAAATGTTTATATTGTTGGGAAGTGATGTAATGGCAGCTTGAATTATGTTTATTAGCCTGTGAAAAGTTTTAGCAGTATATCTGTCTGTTTTCTATTAGAGATTTGTATCCAATAACAAAAAAATACCCACGGATAACAAGCTGGAAAATGGATGCATATTTGACTGGCTGTAACTGTTGGGGGGAGGATGGGGCTGGAGAGTAGCTGTAGGGTTTTTAAAAACATTTTTCAATAACAAAACAAGTTTAATGAAGATGTTGTAGAGAGATAATATTTTTTTAATTGGAAAGTAAAAATAAAAGTTAATCTGAAAGTTGCTCTCATTTTTATGCCTGTATTCAGAAGTATTGTTACCTATCTGATTTTAAAATTTGATACAGCACCATTTCTTATTATTTTTTATTACACAAGAACATCTCTACTAAGTAATTACAGACCTCTTTTGCTGGATAATTAACTGGTGCATAGGAAGGGTGTTTCTTATTCATCAAGTTAGCATCTTACATCTGTTTCACTAAAATTAAAATGAACGTGTCTGCTGCTTTTCTGAATCTAGACCATACCACATTGGAAGAGAAATCTACCACACTTGAAATGTACTGTGTAGTCTGAAGTTCTTTTATTTACACATGAACGTACAGTTTAAAATGTTCTTTTACTAATTAAAAACAAGCAAACAAACAAACAAAAGCAAACATTATGAGTGCTGCTGGGTTTTTTTCTGCATTTGCCAAAACTTTTAGTGGTGTTCACATGTTTTTCCTGCCATTTTTTATTTGTTTGTTTTGAGATAGGGTATACCAGAATTTAAAAATTTTTGTCTATAGTAAACATTGTATGGCATAAAAGTGCATATTGTGGCTTTAAGTCTGAACAGTTTTCTAGTTCTCACACCATAATGATATTGGAAAAATCAATTTTAACACAATAAAATGCATCAAACAAAATCAGACATTGAAAGGAGATGGTCCTCTTGAATGGAATGCTGTTGAAGTCCTACATTACAGATGATATAGATTATGACAGATTATGAGGTTTAAGCAATTGAAGTCAAATCTGAGGACAGGAGGAAAATAATAATGTTCATGCAACTGAAAATAAATTGAGGCTTCAAACAGCTTCTAGTGAACCTTTGGGTTTAGTACAGTACAGATAAAGGTCCATTTAACATGAGAGGTGATGGCAAGACCTGGCAGATAATACAGGAGATATATATAGAGAGATAAAATTGTCTCCTAATGCATTTATAGATACCCTGGAAAAAGACTTTTGGCAAGAAATTTTCTTGCTGTAAATTCAGTCAGGAAAAGAGTTTATAAAACAATTGTTTTCTGCAATTGATTTTTTTTTTCAGTAGTAGATGATTCATAAATATTATGATCTGTAAAATAATAGATATGCATCCAAATCAGTGTTTGGGAAAACTGGATGGAACCATTTCACTAAAATTTAGATCTATGATGGTTATGTGGAACCTAATTAGAGCTAGGGATTATAATTCTTGTGTAAATGCAGTCAACAGAAATTGCTCTTTGTAAAAGCAATAGTAACGCTGTAGAGAGCAAGAGAGGAAAGAAGGTCTGCAGAAGAATAGATGAAGTAGCCAGAGCAGCAGGGAGGGGGACAAAGCCTCTGAGGAACTGTCTGTTGGTTGGAGACATCCCCACAGCAACTTGGACTCTCACCTCTGGAGCCCCACTGGAACTTTTTGCTCATCACTCAAAACATCTGTGGAAGTATCCTTAGTCAGGATGCTGTGAATCAGTGCAGCATTAACTGCAGGCTCATAATGGAATCATGTCTGGTTGTTTTGTGATTGCAGTTTTCCCACTGGTTTTATATTTGGACTTCATTCACAATAAGCCTATTGCCATCTGTTTTTTTTTGTGTCCTTGAAAATTAACAAAAAATTGCCTCCCTCAATGGTATTGGAATGCATGTCAAGGGCCTGAAAAGGAAATGTATTGTCTTATATTACATGTGATAGGCAAATTTTCTGATTTGTTTTAATGAGTTGTATCTTAAATGTGAGGAATTTGGAATCATACAATCGTAGCACCATTTATTTTGGAAAAGACATGTAACATCACCAAGTCCAACTATTAACCTAGCACTCTGTCCCTAAGTGCCACATCTACACCAGGAATACATTAAATACATCCAGGGATGGTGACTCAACCACTTTGCTGGACAACCTGTTCTAAATCTTGACAAGCCTTTCAGTGAGGAAATTTTTCCTAATATCCGCATCTAAACCTCCCCTGGTACAACTTGAAGCCATTTCCAACCTGAAGCCTCTTCCTCCCACTTTTTACTTGGGAGAAGAGATTGTATTGTATATTCTTGATATCATTCTGAAGTTATTATAGCTGCAACTTTCAGGAATGATTCTTTACAACCAGGGAGTTACTTTCCCATGGAAAACCACAAGATAAATCTGTTCTGGTCTTCCTTTCAAGAATAGATTTTTTTCTGTAACTAACTGTAAAATTCCCATATTTTAATAGGGAAAGAAATATCTGTACACAGGTTGAGATTACAGGAATGATAAAAGAGATGCATTACACTGAATTCAGTAGAGCTACTGCTTTGTTTATGTCCGCTAAAGTCTGAATATGTATGCCAATATGGGTAGCTTGTGGCTGCACCTGTTGCCACTGTGAAATATTTCTAGGATCATTAGGAGAGGTGAGAAATCTCTGCAACTGTCTGTACAAATCAGATGTGGTAACAGTCACATTGCTTAAATGACTTGTTGTCTTTATTAATAGGCTGTATATGAGAAGGAAGTAACTGTATGTAATACAGAGCTTCTTAAAATTTAGATTTCTAATTTTTTCCCCCATGGTTTTTGCTGCCTCTTGTTCATGGATCCCTCCAAAGAGCAAATGGCTGTCTCTGAAGACCAGTGTCTCAGACAGTAAGAAGCACATTTTGAAATTTCCTATCTCTTTCCACTGTCTGCCAAAGTAATCTTGGTAACTCGTTTGAAAACACATTTTACAGGCAGGCACAGATCTTGCCTATTGTGTTCTGCCTGGTGTGAAATATGTCTGCATCCAGCAAACAACCTTTGCTATCCTAACTCATCTTTAACAATCTTTGCCTGTTAATTAAAAAATTCTGGGAAGTTTAGATAATTCACTGATTATAACATATTCATGTCTTGCATGGCAATGACCTCCTTCCTGTTTACTTAGGGTACAAAAAATTGTGTGAGGTGCTTGTGAAAACTGGCAGAAACTTGCTCTAAAAGTAATAGAGGAATAATACAGCTCAACACAAAAATTTCAGATGCAATATTATTGCATGAAAAGATAAAAACCCCATCAAATTCCATATAAATTGAAATACTGCATTTTTCTCTGCAATCTGCAGTGTTTGTTAATTATAATGCAGGCAGTAAAATGCTTGGCAAATCCTATTTACTCTGATGAAAGACCTGCAACCATGAATGACTAGTAGCGATGTTATTTTGCATGAGCTAGTGGTTTATCCCTCAGACCTGAAGAGACTAGATCTGGCAGGAAAAGATATAAATGCTGCAGTAATTCTCAGAATTAGCAATCCTTAGAAAGGATTCACTTTTGTGGGAGTGTTGATGTAGTGCCTGTATGAAACATTGGACAAATTTATAGGTAAAGAAGGTCCTGCATATGGTGCAGAGAGACATCTTCTAAAAACTACTGGTTCTGGGAAAAACTCCAAAAGTACTTCCATGTATTGAAACTTATCCTGAAGAAAAAGAGTTGTTGCTCACTGCAGAAACAGGTCTGAAATTCTCCTAGAGAGCTCAACAAATTTTTATTTAAGTAATAGACAATGCAGACTATTAATGACAGCAAATCTGAAATGCCCAGGAGTGTTATGAACAATGGAGAATACAGAACTTACTTGTGCTATAACTTCTATTTCTTTCAATTTATTCCTAAACAGGTACTCATAAAGTAGAATATAATTTTCTGAATGGATGGAATCCTGAATTCTTCCTGCTTGGCTATACAGAAAAGCTGGCTATTTGATAAAACTTCTGAAAGCCTAGGATTTGTTTAACTTGGGTTCTTAATGATCCTACAACTCTGGCACGAAAAACAAACTGGTGTTGTCATAAAGAGGGAAGATGGAAAATTGGCGAAATCATACTTTTCCATAATGGAAGATCTGAAAAGAAGTTTTTACCCAAATACAGATTAGTAGTTTCATTGTACTGCAAACATCTGTGTCCTGAAACCAATTTTACATGCAGCCGATAGAAATGAACGCTTCCCATGTGTGCTGGCCTAACACTAGAGAAATATTTAGAGCTGTTGGAGAACTCTGGGATGAAACACTTTCCTTTGGAAAATAGCAAGTTGATGAAATAGAGGTTTTTTAAGAATTAGTTCCTTTCAAAAACCTTTTGATTTTTGAAAAAGGAGTACTGACACTGCCAAAAAAGTTTTGGCTTAAGTTTTATTAATACAAAAATTCCATTTTTAGTTCAAACCAACTTCTCATTCCCCTAAATTAATTAATGAGAGACAGTTATTAATTAACTTCAGACACAAGTATGTCAGCATTATCTGAACGACCTGCTCGATGTGCTATTGCTAAAGAATGAGTCCATGGCAGAAAAGAGAAAATAGCATTTGCACAGTTTTACTGAATATTCTTATGGATACTAATGGTATTTCATAATGTAAGTGCTTCACAGCAGGAATTATATATAGCATAACATGAACATAACTGAACACAAATAAAATAGAAGTAAATAAAATAATATGACAAGTATTACATTAGGATTTTTGCTGAGAGGCAGAATTTTCCACCTTTCATATTCCCTACTTTCTACAAAGGAAGAAGGCATATTTTCCAAGAATCAGATATGCTTAACTTGGTCACTTGAGGACCAAGTCCTCTGCCAATCTATCTACTATTTGGCTCTGGAGCAAAGGCCTCATTTTCTGAATCAAATGCCTAAAAATCTATTCAAAGAAATTATGCTTCAATAAGCATATACGTGACTATTTTGAAGTATGTTGTAGAGAGAGAAAGTAACACTAGAGTAAAGTGAAGTATTTCTTTATTTACATTTGGCAAATCCAGAAGATTGATAAGCAGACTAGACTGAGAAAAAATAAATTAGTTTTTCCTGATCATCTCTCATTTTATTCCAGTTCAAAAATAGATATCTATCCAGCAGGCCAAGTCTCAGGCTATTTAAGTTGTTTGGAGACCATTTTGATTTGAAGTCCCAGTTTACTGAGCCCTGAGACGCTAATGTTCTGTTAGTATTGTACACAAATTTTTATAGAGTGGAGTTTTCTTTATAAATCTGAAATACACTAGCGACCTTTCTCATACTGTGAAAGCAAAACCAGGAGAGATGAAAAGAAAATCTCAAATTAATAAACACACAATGTCAAACAGTATTTTTTCCATATGCATTTTATCAAAAATTAAATTAAGCAAGGCTATGGGCTCACAGATGACTAGCCTTTTCCAGGATAAGCGTTCTCGGAAAAGCAGGTGCAAAGCATGGAGATACTGCCAAGGCAGGAGAGTGTGTCTCATGCTGGACTTGAGGAAATGTGTTGTATGGTCATACTTAAAAAGCAGAATATATAACTGCTAACTAAAACTCTCAGCAGCTACTAAAAAACCCAAACCAAGACAAAGTAAACCAAAACAAACAAACTTACATAATTTTTTAATTTTGGGCTTTTAACATACAATAAAATTCTACAGACTTAAGTCAAAGAGCTTGGACAGCTCTTAGGTTCCATGGAGGAAGGTGTTAATTTATAATTAAAAGAGAAATATAACAACTGGAAATCTGGTGCATTGGGGAATATTCTCAAAGGAATGTGTTTAAAGTATCACATCCAGATTTCACTAAAGAAATTTGGAGTGAGGCATAAAGGCATCTCTGTGCTCAGAATTATCCTACAGTAAAATCTCTTGAGTATTTCCACCCCCATAACCTTAATTCTGCCAGGTCCTGTGACAGTTGGTTGGTCTGCTGCAACTCACAAAAATCAGACCAAGCATTCACAAGCTTCTGTTAAAGTTGTATCTTATATACATTTTATGTTGATACATGCTGCACATCTATTTCTAAAAAAAATGAGTTGTATAGTTTTTAAACTAAAATATTAGCTGTGAGTGCTGAAGACTTGTTACCAGAAATCTAGAGCTAGGGTTGCTACTGATTCCTTCCTTCCTTCCTTCC
>VZTX01011453.1:927394-1007497 GCA_013400915.1 Pardalotus punctatus
GAAATCTTGACCTACGTCCGCTACTCATTCCTTCCTTCCTTCCTTCCTTCCCGGTTGTTAGCAAACGCTTCTCAAGTGTCTTATGAAATATAATGCTGGTCTATGAATAACTGGATAAGTAGAAAAGATTTTACATTACTTCAGATCCCTTCTCTTTGTTTTCTCTTCACTATTGTTAGCTTTTTTCATTGGCTTTTTTCCCCTAATTTTCTTATCTGTAGTACCCTGTAGATATTTTTTCTGTTGTATACAGGGTTTCTTTTTCTGTAATAGATTTCGTTATCATATAATTCAATTCTATTTTAAATTTCTTCTTTGATTATTTTTATTTGATTATTTTTATTTGATTATAACTGGTGAAACTCAAATTGATAAGGGAAAACGTGTTAACCATTCCCTTTCCCCTTTTCTCCCTGTGAATTACCCCAGGGAGCAGAAGAAATGACAAGATGTAGTTACAGTTTTTGTGGGGTTTTTTTGTCTTTCAGGAGCCACTAAGAACAGAAAAGGACAACTGCTCAAGTCAGTATTTCGAGTGAAAACCAGTCAAATGGAAAAGCTAGTTTATGATAGGTCCTTTTGCAAGGATTGCACATATTGAGCTTGCAGGGGTTTTGCTGTGTGCTCTTATTAACATCATGAACCACCTGTTGTGTGGTCCACTAAAAATTAATGTAATTTAATAAAAAATTCTTTATTGCCTTTGGAAAGGGCTGATAGCAAGAACCCCATATTTTGAAGTGTCTGAAGTGCTTAAGCATTGCATTCTGGATTGCAGCTGTATGCCTAAAATGATGTGTTTGATATATTAGCCAAATTTTATGTACTTACTAGGATTATCAAAGCTATCTAATGAAGCAACAACAAAAAAAAAAATTAACATTGTTGATTGGATTTAAAATTTCTCCTGCTTATCTGCTTGAGAAAATATGATATCCCTTTACGTAGCATCTGTTATGAATTAAATGTAACTTTCAGCTCCTTTTTCACAATTCCTACATATACATTTTCCTTTATAACAAACGAACACATTTATAAGCTCTGAAAGCCCACAGCTGTTTGTGTTAGATGGAGAAAGTGTGCCTATTTTTGCTCCTATAGGAAAAAAATTGAGTTAGGTTTAATGTGCTGATAAACATAAAAATGGTAATATTCCAAGGTATTGTGGTTGTGACAGACACAGCTTGTTAAACATATCAAAGCATACCACAGATAACAGCTGAATTAAACTGGATATTTAGGAATTGATTCTAGTTGAAAACATACTGTCTTTACATGAAATTTAAATACATCAGTACATATCCCACTCAGACATTTGTTTGTTTTCTAAAACTTGGAGCAGTGATGCATATGAAAAAAATCTAAAGAGCTTCATATGTTCAGAAATTGTGCAGAACAATTAAACAAGATGCCATTCGGATTCAGCTGTTGTGACAAGTAAGAGAACAAAACGTGAACTGCGTGCAAAATATAATTCCCCCTTTGTAAACAGCATCAGGATATTTTTTTAGCTTGCAGGCTGAACAAGTGACACAGCTAGCTGAATGACAATTCACTTCCTGCTAATTCTTGGCATCAAACTTAAAGTAGTCCTTGTACAGCTACACTGACTGATATAAGCTCTGCTGTGGATATGGTGCTGTTAGATTGGTGCTTTGGAGAGCCCTATAAAAAATTTGCCTTCCAAGCTAGAAGAGAGATTAAGGGGTTTTTTTCTTACATTTTTTTTTGTTGTTCTTTTTTAAGCCTCAAAAAGTTAATTTCTCATCTCATTAAATCAATGGGAATTTAACATTAAATTCAACGTCAGTTTTTATTCTCAAATGACAATTTATACAGTTGTGGGGCTTTTCATGAGCTCTACTGGGAAACTGCATTTGAGAAACTAAACACTTTCTTGGTTTTAACCAGTCTGAACACATCAAACATGATGAGGTAAAGGAAAGTTTTGAGATTTCTGTGGATTACTGAAGCAGTGCTTAAGATGGGAGGAGAGGTGGCTCTTCAGTGCTGGTTCTATCTGGGATAGAGTTAATTTTCTTAGTATCTGGCATGGGACTCTGCTTTGGATTTGCAGAAACCTTCCTGCAACACTCTCTGTAACTCTGTCCAGGTAAGCATCAAAATATTGCCTGAAATCACCAAACATTGACATTGATTTAGAAACAGTTCTGGAGATGTATGTTGGAATTCAGTACCAAGCCATCTCACTTGAGCTCTATGGCTCTGAAAAAAGTAGTGGAGATTTTTGTAGTTATACCATCTTCAAAAGCCACTCCCTTGTAAAGAGTTTGAGGACTGTTTGAGAAGTTACCCAACATGTAGCTTGATGCTGTCTATTAATGGTGGCTATTATTGTCACTCCAGATGTAAATGAAGAAAGTATATTTATTTATTTATATGTGCTTAAATGGGAAAGAAAGAGACATTTCTAGGGACATGGACACACTTTATGGTCAGAACATTTTAGCAGGATATTGAGTAACTGAAACAGAACCTTACATCATAGCATCACAACATCATTAAAAAAATTTTAACCATCTGCCATGATGTCAAAGTGAATAACAACATTTCTATCTGCATCTAAAAGCAAGATATCACATTTTCCATGGATCGTAGCGAGATGAGCACCAACAATGTGTAATTTCTGAAATGTATTGAAAGACTGACAGAGTAAATTGATATCTGCTGCCAATGTAAAAACAGCCATTAATAATGGCTCCTATAGTACATGAATTCATGTTTTTTTAAGTTTCTCAATGCATGCAAAGTAAAAGCAGGAGGTTTCTGCAAAACTTCAAAACCTAAAACTGAGCAAGGTGTATTTCTAAGGTAATGAAAAGAGTATCTTAGGTCAATTTTTTCATGTGCATTTAAAATTAAAAGATAAAAGAAAACTTTCAATGTCAGAGAAAATGTGGCAAGCATATATAAGATATATTTAACTATATCAACTGATTGATCCTTTGGTTCTGGAATTTAGATAGATTCTGGAAAAACAAGAGAAATCTCATTTCTCCAGATTATTTATTAACAATAGTTATTCATGTGTTCTGTGATGAGATGCTGGACCAAAGGCATCCTAAATTTGCTTTCGGGAGGCAGTTGGGACATTTCTTTCTGGAAGTGGTTGCTGGACCACAAGGACCTGATGGAGGTATCAGTCTGCTTGGCAGTGATAACGTCTCATACTCAGCATGAGGGGCAATATGGGGACACCCTAATGAAGGCAGCTTCTTTTTCTCTGGTGTAATGTACAGCATGTGATTGAAAGTCTTAAAAATAGTCGGAGGAGGACTACTTGCAAATTACCATTTTTCTGCTACAGCTGCAATAAATTAGTAGTGCTATGTTACAAATTTTGCTATCTGAATCTATTCTCTTTATATGTTCCATGCTTTTAACTGTTAATATTGTCCTAGTAGCTTGTGGAAGACAGAGATTTTTTTTAAGTGATGAAAAATAAGAGCATCAGAAAATAATTGATTGTGCCCTGAGCACTTCATCACTCCTGTAGCCTCTGAACACAGATCTCCAAAAATGTAGGTATGGCAATAACAATATTTTTTTCCAGAACCTTTTTTCAATCTCCTTTCCTCCAAGATGACAGTGAAAATAATAACTTTTTTTCTTGAATTGGGGAATATTTTTCTTGTTCAAACAACAGGAATTTAGGCATTACCTGGAGGCATTATATCGGCAGAACATCAAGAATATGAGTAACTATGCTATCTTTCTGTGTTTTATACTGGATGAGTAGTTACCGTTACAGTTTCACAAGATTAAATTGTCTCCAAGCATTTAGATGAATGATTTCTACAACAAGGACAAATTTTCAATTATTGTTTCAGCTAAGCTGGGTATTTTTTGCAGAAGTCAGATTTCTTTCCGTTTTCTTAACAAAAGTCAATATTTCAAAAGAAAACTTCTACTGAATTGTAGATTTTTTTTAATCAGCTTTTGTGATTCAAAATAGCTGCTTATCACCCAGCTAAACTTTATATATATACATGTAGCAATGAAATTACACTTTGAGCTCTATAAAAATAACCACATATTCAATTGGTGATGTCATGGTCTCTGTGATACAGTCAGTGGAAATGTTGGCCCTTGACAAAGAAGTTCCTTGTCTCTCATGGAAATACTCCCAAATGTACAGCTTCTTTCTAAGAATCAAATATAAACCACACAAATTATATCTGCATATTATATTTGGTTCTGTTTTGTTTGTTGTTTTGTTCTTTTTTTTCTCCCAGCTGCTGACACCTTAATAACACTTGAAAATAGCCCAAAACTTCATAGTTTCTTGAGAGGAATGGGATGTATTGCTTAGTCCTTTTCTGAAAGAGCTTCAGGAAATCCTTGTCTAAAAAGGTAGACTTCATTATTTGTTAGCTTTCTTTGTTCTTTCTAAAAGAATGTTTTTGCTGGACAGTTTAACCTTCTTTCCTGCAAGTCTATTTGCCTATTTTAATTAAGCCAGATCATCAGTAAAGTACAAAGGACAGAAGATAGGACCATGGCCATTGCATGTAGTAAAGAAAACACTTTCTGGAATATGAGGCCATTCCTAGTGACCTGTTTCACTGACTCCTTCCTCCCACACACCCACTCCCGGTATGAGAGATCAGAATGGCACATGATGACAAAAAATCCATGATAGCTTTATTACTACAAAAGTTGTTACTTTCAGTGAAATGCAATGAACAATTATATGTTTGCTGTTGTCACCAAAACTTTCTGAAGCAGGGAACCTCAGTACAGCTGCAGTACTCTTGGAGAAAATCTTGCTCAGTCTTCTATAACTCAGTGCTTGCACATCAAATTATATGAAAGCAGGGAATTATTGAAACAACTTGGCCTCTGTAATGAGTAGCTATAACAGAAATCCTCATTGTGTTTACAGAATACCTTAAATATACAGGGTGCAAGGATGGCTATTTGCAGTAGGTTCTTCAGAGAGTACAAAGGATGGTCTATTTTGCAGCAGCTTGCTAATGTAAGTCTGTTGCCTTCAAAAAATTGGAAGTACAGGAAAGGCTAGTAGAAGTTGGGAATCTGACTTTTAATTTGCAGTGGTAGTCCCAGTTATAAGCATATAACCAGTTAACTGGCCCACAGAGTCAGAAAGTGGGTGAATGGGAATATTTGCCACATAAACCTCCACTGTGTATTACAGTTACTGATGTCTTATCCACTCTTGCTCACGTGCCTTGGATCAGTATAATCTTAATGAGAGTAATTTTGTGTAAATATTAATTATACATTAATGTAGCACAAAAATTACTAACATATACTGGAATGGGAATAAAAGTCTGGTTTGATCAGTTTTCCTGAGAAAACCTAGGTTTTTTTCCACTGACAAAAAAAGTTGTTGAACATTGCTGCTGCTTTTATTCAGCCCTGCTCAAAAAATCAATGGCATAGGGTGATGATGCATTTGCATGTCTGTACAAGATTTATTGAGACTTCTGACTGTCTCTAGATCCTCAAATTAGATACAGCTGTAGTTGCAAACCCAGGGAGAGTACGGCTAGATGATCCACTTGCAAGTTATTAAAGATATATTTGAAACAGTAGAGATGTCACAGTACAGCTAGTGAATGTTAAAAAACTCCAACATTTTCCAGACCATTTAACTTTTTAAATTATATTTTACCTGCTATAAAATTATTTAAATGCTTAACTGACTGAGTTGAAAAATAAAAACAGAGAATAAGTTACTTGTAAGGGCAGTCTTTATAAAGTGTGTGTCTGTGGCAATAAAAATTCAACATAAGGTTTGCATAGAAGTTGCCAAGGATGATTGTGCTTGTAGAAATTTCCACTGGAGTTATGCGATGAGGAAACCAATTATCACTGTTTGAATAGTAAAAATTTGAGCTAAATGTTACTAAGAGTTCAGAGATCACTAGACTTAGTATTTATAAAGAGATTTGGTTAGTATGTATGGTTTAAATTCCAGTCAGGCTTAAAAGACACAATCTGAAAATTCAGCTTCAAATTCAGATATTATTTTTTTTTTAAAAAGGCTTGAGAATAAGCTTGAGAAATTAAAGGGCAGATAGTATTTTTTCTATATAAATTTGACTTTTTAATATGAAATGTATAAATAAGTGTCCTTTCCCATAAAATACCTGTTGTCTTTGTCATGGAATGGAAGTCTTTAAATTGAAACTAAAGCTTTTTGGATAATATCTTTGGTATCTTGAATTCAAAATATTGCAAGAGCACTTTCTGCTTTTAATAGTCTCAGCAAAGGATGAGAAATTTTCTGGTGAGCTATAGACAGGTCTGGTATCAATGAATGTAGGCAATTGCCATTTCTCAGGAGTACAGCTCATCACACCTCATAATTTCCTGTTTTTTTCTTAAGGACCACCAGATTTTCTCTCTGATCTGCTGTTGGTGCTTGGAGTTGGAATGTAAATCTACATTGCCAGCACTGGAACAACATATCCAGTGTGCAGTGGAATCAATCAAGCCTGAATTCTGTGGATTTCTCTCCTACTTGGTTGCTTTGTTGCACAGCAGACCTTGAATTCTTCCTGTAGAGTTTTTGGATAGCAGAACATTCATAATAATAACCAACTTCCTTTCAGCACAAGAGTTGAACTGATGCTGCAATCTTTCCCTTAAAAGGAGTTTTCTCCTCTCCCCTGCCACCAGCTGCAGAAAGTACTTTGGAATTTTAAGTGTTCAAGTATGTTTTTCTCCTAAGACATCTTCAAATTAGCCAACAGATTCAAAACATAATGGATATATGCCAAAAAATATGCAACATAATTGACCCAATCTTGTTTCATTAAGAAATGATACTGTCTGCTGTGCACTGCATGGTGCAAAGTGTGGTACCTCAGTCCCAGAAACCATCACCAGCTGAGATCAACTGAAGCCTAAAGTCTAAGGACAGTGTTAAGCCAAGCATTTCATGGCTGAACCAAAGAGCTCAGATTGGGCTTCTCATGAAGGGATTCAGACCAGGGTCTGATTCACAGCCACATGCTTCTCAAGTAATCTTCAGGCAAAAGCCTCAAGGAGATATTTAAATTCAAAAGCACTTAAGCGTTGTAATGCTGATTGCCCTCTCAAAGACAGAAGTATTCTGGGTTTGTTTCACTGATTCACTTCCTTTTTCTTCCTTAAATCAAAACATTAATGTAAGGTGCCACTAGAAAAAAAGCCTAACATCACAATAGGCCACATACACATATAGTGTAATAACTTGCAAGATATTTGGTCAGCACAGCATCACTTCTGCCTGGAATCAAGATCCTTTTAGTCAAAATATTTGCATGGTGTTGTTTGTTGATGATGAACAGTCCCCCAAGTCTACAGATGAAACAGATAAATTAAGTGGAAAACTTCAATCTATTATTATACAGGTTCATCCTCAAGAAGTTTCTTATTGCACGTTATTTTCAATTATTTTCTATTATAAACTAATTATTCAAGTATTTTTAATTTCCAATTATTTTTAAAATTATATTTACATTAATTTTGCATTATATCTGCAATGTTAATATTGTTTTGCATTCAGAAAGATGTGTTTGTGTTTCAGTTGACATTGCTGTCACTTAGCTGCTAAAATTTATTTGGAATTTTATATAAATTATCTCTTCTTTCCTAGCTTTTTTTTTTTTACTCTTCTTTGTCACTCAGTGAAATTAAAACCTTCCTGTCTTTTGGCCAGTCTTTTGTTTGGTCTTCATTTCATAACTAACTCAATGTGAAGTGCAGAGGGGTTGCAAAGAACAGCTGAGAACATGAATGGTCTTTCACCAAGGAAGATACATCATGAAGTCCTCCCTTCTCTCCTGTCACGATTCCCCTTTAGCCAATTTTCAAGAGATTCAGAGATCTCTGTTGCTATTCCTTTCTTGTCAGAGAAAGTACTGAGTCTTCGGACCAGAGAAGGGAGATACTTTCACTTCTGTGTGATCCATGTGTTGGCAGTTCTCAGTACATACATCTCCTGCCCTGCACTTCCACTGGAAGGCTTGTAAACCTTATCAGTATGAGACACATTTGGTTTTCCATTAAACTCGTGGAAGATGGCTCTTGTTAGCTGAGACAATATACCAGTAGGAAAAACTAAGTACAGCTTAAACTTCCAAGCAATATTGCCAAATACACTGGAATGACTGATATTAGCCACAGTGATTTAGTGATTTTGCTGTACTTGTTCCACTCTTTCCGGTGCCATCTCTATACATGAAAGCACACATAGACATGTTTGCTTTCACTTTGGTTCCAGGTTTTTCAGAAATTTACAAAAAATGTTCTTATGTATTTGCAGTTTCTCTAACTCTTCCCACCCCCCCCTTCTTTTCTTGTGATTTCTTTTTTTACTTTCTCAGCTGCTGCTAAACAATGAGAGTGTGTCTGAGATGCTTTGTTTTCACCACAGTGATTAGGTTCCTTTGAGAAAACCCCCAAAGATTTTTATAAACATCAAGTTTAATTGTTTTCAGTATAAATACTTATACCTGAGCCAGCCTTTGGGATTCCTTCTACAATGAGTGGAGAAAAGCAGACATTTGCTGGGTAAAATTCATGGCATTTTGACAGAGATATCTAATACATTAGCAAATCCACTGCAGAATTATCTATCTTTGTCTTTGTCCTAGTGTACACGTGACTATCTCACAACTGCAGTTTAGATGTCTAACATTACATCATGGCTGGATCTCATAACTCACATTCCGCAGTTCAGGAGCAGAGAAGGAAAACAGTGCAGATGGAAGTGGGAATGTTAAGCTTTGCAAGGAATTGGTACTGTAATGGTTTAGGTATTGTGGGACATCACAGAAAGGAAGGCCAGCTGAAAACTTAGGGCTTTAGTAAAGTTATAATGTTCTCAACATTGTTTTGGAGAAAAAAAAATCAGTCTTCAAGTACTCTTGGAGCTTGGTTAGAAGTTCATGAGATAAGTGAACTGTAACTCTAAACTCTTTCAGAAAATAAAGAAATGGTTACATGTGGCACTGTTAATCTGGAGAAAGGAAAAATCATGATTTTTTTAATCTTGTCCTTAATTTCACTGGCCTTTCTTTTAATTATTGAAAAATGAAAGTAAGTGGAGAGTTGTGAAGTGATTAATTTTGATATCCATGAGATGCTTCTGTAAGACCTTTGCGTGATACTTTTCAGCTTTCTGATGTGGGTCAAAACTGGATGGCAAAATAATTCCAAATCCACTAACTAGTATAAGCTCTAATGAAACTATGTATTTTTTTTTTTTAAATCCTTCTCACCTGAACCCATAACATTAGAAGGCTGGAAGACCTTAGAACACAATTTGACTGAAATTTACCTTGACAGATGTCTGAAGAGACTTTGTCAAAGACTTTGTCAGATTATACTTAAACAATTGTTTCAAAGCAACATGTGTATAACCCAATGTGTCATTTTACAATGATGTAAAAATATATAATCATGCGAAAGTTCTGATTCAGCTCCCTTTGGGGGAGATGACATTAACCCCATTGACTCAAAAAAGAGTTAAACATTCCTGCAATGTCCTGTAATAATTTTCTGGCACTGTCCTAGTCTCTTTTTAAAAAATTAAACATCTGCCTTTGAAAAAACTCAAATAGGTGTGATAAAAATCAGGGATAGCCTGATTTAGTAGCTTTGCTTAGTCCTGTTTTCTCAGTAGTTCTGAATACACCTCTTCAGCTCATGAATTTTCCTTGGGCAATATTTTTTTCCAAACATCACTGGTGACGCAATTTAAACTGTAACACAAGGAAGAAGCTTTCATTTTTCCACCATCCATATAAATAAGAAGTTGAAAGAAATCCCATTGAAAACATTCTGGGGTAGTTTTCAGACTTTTCCACAGTTTGATCTCACTTTGATTATATCTAACTGTTCTCATGTCCTAAAGAATTATTGCATTTCCCTTGAGATAAACATGCCTTTCAGATGTGTCATTTTTCTTGCTCTTGGTTTGGGTTTTTTTTTTTAAGCTAGAGAGTTGAATATGATCAGACTCAGTTGTGGTTTGTGGCCTATTCCTCAATAATGTTTTTTTTTCCATATTAGGTTATTTAACATGCTCTCTGGGTACTCCTGGTTAACAAATTCATATCTATAAAATAATTAAATAATTATTACAAGTAGAGATATTCAATCATTTTGTTTGTTTGTTAGAAATAGTTGTACTTGCATTAGTTCCTGAGTATTTAGAAGCCTTTTCAAAAAAATAACATATTTGCTCATGAGCAATGTCACTGAAATTCAAATTTGCATCTTGCACAAAGTATTGTGAAAGGGTATTTGAAGTAGTATGAAAACTTCTGGAAAGCAAGCAGAAAATGCTTTTAGTATGCAAAAATGCTTTCTGCTTTGCAATGAAAGATTAATTTGGCACTCTCATTCCTTTAATGCAGCTCATTTCTTGGCATCTGAAGAAAAGCTGAATTAATTGTTTAATTAAGTTCTGTTACTACAAAGATTTTTACTAAAATAACTGAATGACCTAGAAAGTTTTGTATACTTGAAATTTTTCATGATCTTCCAGCTGCAGTAACTTTCTGGTAATTATATATTATCTCTACCTATAAGCCTTGCCTTGATGTTGTCCTCAGTCTGTTCTGAGGTCAAAGCTGACACTGAATTTGTCCTGTATTCTTTAAGTCATGGCAGACTCCCTTGAGAACATCTCTGCCTCCAGGTCAAGGTTTTCTTTGCATTATTTCATGCTACTTCCCAATGAATTTAGTCAGATCCAGTCCTCAGTATGCTCATGGTTTAGGATTCAGTCCTAAGCCTGTACATAAATTCTACATACTGTAATTACCCTTTGAATCAAGGTTACTTGATTCAAAAGAGCTACTTGCCCAAATTTCTGTGTGAATATGGTCTTAAACAGCAAGGTAGACTTTAGAATATTTAACTTATTTTTACTGTAGTGTCTCAGAACCAGACAGTTAACCTTTCTTTTTCCTTTCCCCCATCTCCAGACTTTTTTTTTTTTGTTATCCAGTATATTGATATTTTGTGTCTTGATGATTGTGCAAACTCTTTGGCACAGGCATTGTCCTTCTCTCTCTGTAATAAATGAGACCTCAGAACAGTCTCACAACAGCAATGAATGACTTTAGTATAATAACTATATTTATATATACGCATATACAATGGTGCCTATAAACATTTTGGATCAAAATACTTGTGATGTAATATTTGAAGACAGAAATAATACTTTGTGGTGTATGAGATGATCTTGGTAAATGCAAATTCCTGCAAATTGTGAGATAATTTTGTTCCTCCCCTATAAATATCACATTGGTAAAAAAAACAGCATTAAAAAAAAAAAAATAGAATTGTACTTTTCATTGTCTTTGCTTGTTTTCCAAATGTTAAGCATTTGGTGTGCAGAGTAGGCAAATTTTCCAGCATAGGTCCTAAACCATGAAGGGAAACAATTCACTTGTGTGTCTTTAATAAAGACAACGCTGTTTTCAGAATTTACATGAGAGTTGAATATTGGGAGAGATTGTTTCTTCCCCTGTCTTCTCACAGTGCAATTCTTGTCTGAATGCCAATAAGAGTGAATCTTCATTAACATTTCTTACTGAGGTCACTTCTGTAGCAAAAGAATTGGATTTCCTGACTCTATAAGTGTAATACATTCCAGAGTAGTTACTGGCAGGAAAAAAAAAAAAAAGAAAAAAAAAAAGAAAGAAAAAAAAAAAAAAAAAAAACAACCCAGATTTTTCTGGGACGTATTTTCCCCTTCAGTCAATGGGAAGAGAAGATTTTCCATATACCAGCCCTAACCTAACTTACAACTGCATTACATCATACAGTCTATGACCTGTGGACTTAATGATCCTGAAATATTTTTACCTTTATTTTATGAAACATTTCCAACAACATTTTTCACTCTGAAAGGCTCTGGGTAAGGAGATCAACTGCAGGTTTGTGAGTTCCTTTAAATGCTTGCCCTCTGGGACTTTAGCAAAAAAGAGGTCCTGCCAGATATCCCATATGTTATGGAAAAGGAAGACAATACAGTGTCTCAGATAAGACATAAAGCTTTGTTCCTGGACACTGGAATGAGTCTGCTCTCCTGTCACAGCCTTCCATGAGGTCATTCCCTCAATCATGAAAACAACAACAGTTAGATTAATGTAAATCAGACTTCTAAAATTTTTTCAGGAAATATTTCCACTAGGTTCTGCATATTGTTACATAGAACACTGAAAGTCAACCTTAATGCTGGTCAGTCCTGTATTAAGATTTGTTTAGCAAATGTGTTTGGTCCTCCTCATGACTCTATGCAGAAATGTAGTCATATGAAATTAATTTATGACAAGGCAATTAACTATAACAAGTGCAATCAAACAAAATAGAAAGGTCCGACTCTTCCTCATTCTCAGTCAGTTAAACCTGAATTTCGTTCTGAATTACACTCCTACACAGCACAGGAAATTAGGCTAAAATAGCCTCAAAAAAGGTAGTAGTTATCTTGTTACAGATTTTAAAGAATGTACTTTTTCTTCCTTTCTGGTTGGATTAAGTAGTCAGATGCATTTGTGTTAGCAGAAAAAAAAAAGTGGAAATAGCAATGTCATCAAGAAAATTGATTCTGATAAGTGCCTGTTTGAAATATTTACCTTGGACTCTGTAAAAGTTGGGAATGTTCTAATCCAATATAAACACCGAGTTAATACTAATACCTCTGTCCAATTCAAATGCTTAGCTGACAGAAAGATTAAGAAAAAATAGGTGAATTAGTAGTTCAGTATCTCCCTTACATACTTATTTTTCTATTCCTTTGATCTTGGAGATTCTTGAAATTACACCAAGTTGATTTTCTTTTTGCCTCAGTTTCAGTGAGCTTATCTTTGTCTCATTTGGATTTTGTTTAATTTTTTTTGAAACATTATAAAGAATGTGATGTTGCAACTATATATTTTGATAACTGTAGCAGCAACATATTTTAACAATATAAGTCATCCTTTATAATCAAGAAAATCATCAGTATCTTCCTTCTGTATTATGATGTTCATAATTATAAATTATGCATGTAATAATTTTTAGTTCTTAGAGTAACACCCATTTTCAGTAATTCAGCTCTCAGACAAATATATGTAGATGCTCTTCTACATTCATGCACAGCCAAAGAGAGGTCCTAAGCCCATTATAATTGAAAGATTAGGGTCATACATTATTTTTTAAAAAATAATAGCTGCATTTTTGTATAATGTACTTAAAATATATCTAGTTAAAATTTAGATACTGTGATCTTATAAAGGACAAAATAATTCAGAAAATATTATTGATCAAACTATGTAAAATGAGCTTTGAATGTCAGTGTGCCATTCAGCTTTCTCTAAATCAGGAGAACAATTTGTGTGTGCAGACCAACCATGTGCTACCCACTCCAGCAGGTTCTTCTTGGGTAAATGCTGTCTCAGTGTGCTCTTCCTTTGAAAATCATGTGAGTTCAGTCTTCTTCCTCTGCTTTTATGAGACACTTCCATTTGTAAATTGTCTGACACGGTCAGAGAAATTCTGAGAGTGGTACCATACAAATCAAGCCGAGGCTGAGAGCCAAGCTGACCCCTAAGGCATGTAGCTGTGCCAGCTGGGTGCTAGTCTGGTGCTAAAATGTCTCTCCAGGATCCAGCATCCATATCTGCAGGGTGGATGCCCTGGCCAGTCACTTTAGGAAAAAAAAATCAGCACTTATTTTGTTCAGAAGATATGCAAACACATGTTCACTGTGCCAAAAAAAGCAACTGAGCAGGAAGAAACAAGCACAGATGAAATATGAGAGCATGGAGAAGCAGCAGGCACTCAGCAGGGAGGTAGCACTTTTAACAGTAACAAAGAAACATTTGTCCTCCTAATGTTATTCAAGAATTTCTGATTTTATTGTCACAGAGTCCTGTCATTCATTTTGACCTGCAGATTCTCCTCTGTCCCCATTTCCTCCAGGAAGTAAGAATATGGGAAGGAAAGACTCAGAGATGCACCCCATCAACAACCCAGGTAAAAACCTCAAAATAAAAAAATGTAGTGAAAACACTAAAGATTCCATCTTCTATTCCAGGTCTGGAGAAAATGCACCCCTTTATTTTTCCTCAGTGAGCTTTGAGCATAGCTCTGCAACTTATTGTGTCCTGCTGCTCTGGCTGAGTTGGGTGCAGTCTGTGTTGTGTAGGTGATGTTAGTCACCTATTGCTGTAGACAATGTTTCTCTCTACATGAGTTATTTTTTCTCACAAGATATTTTAGTCCATCTTTAATATTATTCCATCAGTGAACAGAATCCCTAGGTTTTTTTCTTTTGAAACAAGATGGATTTCATTTTAGAAACAAGATTATTGACATTAATTTCCCTTTAGATTCCCTAGTGAAATGTTTCTATATTTGCTGCTATTATGTTGATGTCTTCTTGTGCAAATAAACTAATTTTCCAAATTTTGAATAAATGTGGCAACAAATGCATAGTCTGAACAAAATCGTCAGCTATTTGGACAAAAATGTTACGCTTCTGAAGAGTTTAAGTAATTAATTTCACATATTTCTAGATTTTCCAAATTCACTGAATTTGCTTTTGCTGTGGGCTTTTTTTAACCATATTGAGTAAATAACATACATTATACTTTTAATTTATTTTACATATGTGTATATAAATATATAGATAACAGCAGCTGGATCAGATTGCTGTCTTTCTTTATTCATCTTCCTGCACAATTACAAAACTTTTGAAATTACATTGACTGAGAAATCAGTGTTACTTTGTGGGACAATAACGACGGGATGATTTCAATGGTTGGACTCGGTGATCTTAGATACTATTCTATGGTTATATGATATCCAAAGAAATCTCTGTCTGAGGTTTATTTCATTTGTAGAACCCACATTTAGAAGTAGCAAAGGATACTGCATGAATGACAGGAACGAGACTTCACAGTTTTTCTATAAGAAAGATATCTATGGGGATAAGATGCGCTATTCACCTTTTAACCTGGATTTTTATTTATGCCGTGGAAGGTTTGATGTGACTTCTCAAGTGGCACATGTGGTTTTTTAACTTGCCTTTGAGAAGGCTGAGCTTGGTTCTGCAGTATGGTTTTATAACAGACAGTGGTAGGATCCTGGAGATAATGATCTTGTTACTGTTTCACCAGCTATTCCCATCCTGATATAGGAAGCCAGGGAAAGAAAGATTCATCTAGACTGATCATTATAAATATAGGCTTTTTTCTTAAATATTCTTAGGTGAAAGATGCCTTTTACCCCTGACACAGACCTCATTTTGACAGGTATGAGTAGCTTTGGTTGTGTTAGTGGCAGTCAGTCCTCTCTGGCATAGGTGTGTTTCTGAATACAAGGTCAGGCTGGATGGGGCTTTGAGCTATCTGGTCTAGTGAAAAGTGTGCCTGGTCTGCTACAGTGAGGTTGAAACTAGGTGATCTTTGAGGTCCATTCCAACCCAAACCATTCTTTGATTCCATGATTCTGTAATACTTGGCAGTTCTATCAATTAGAGTGTCACATCCAATCTGCCATGATAGGTCTTAATGAACATTTTTCTTGTTCTGCTGGGAACTGAACTGAGATTACTGGTAAAATTCTGGCAGGGTTGAGCTCTGTAGCAAAAATTTTGTATGCCAGAATTTTATCCCTTTCAATGTAGTTTGCAGCTATCAGTCACTCAATTAACCTGGAGCAAGAGTGAGTAGTTAACTGGCATCTGATGATCGTCAGTGGAATTTTTCTACTGGAGAGGAATAATTACTTATTTAAAAGACAGCTGAAGGTGACAGTTTAGATACTAGAAGTACAGAAATCCTAGTTGGTATGAATTCTACTGAACTTAAATGAACTTTGCCTTAAATTTGCACTGCTGCTCTGACCTGACTTTTTTGAATAAATCTGAGCAATACGTATCTAGTTGGGATTTTTGTCCAGGATTGTACTACTAGGCTGTCACTTTTGAAGCCAGTAAATGACTGGCTCTTCCACCAGAGATCAGGGAGTATTTTAGATGCTGACAATGTATTTTTCTTCACACTCACAATAAGCCAGCTTCTCACCTGAGTGTCAGACTTGTCTTTGACAGACCCTGTCATTTTTAATAGCATCAATACACATGACTTGTCTGTTATTCTTCTGGAATTGTGAATGACATCTCAATGTGACTCATGGAAAAGGTACCAAAAGTAGAAAGTGAATCAAAGAATTATGGGCATGGAGAGCACAGGCAACACCATCTGAGTTTGGTGGTATTTGATATTGTCAAAAATAAAAATAGTCCTAAAGGATGAAGAGAAAAAATAATCAGAGAAATATCATATGTACAAATTTGATGTTGACTCACTCCCTCCTGCAAATTTTCTAGTTACCAGAACTTACTAAGTCAAAGTAGACAGGGAAAACTGTCTGGGGAAGGTATGAACTGCCAGATGCCTCCTGGAAAAAGTGGACTCAATTGTGTCAGAGATTCCTTTTGTGGATGCCATTATAGTACATTTTTACTTTTTCAGTCAGCAGGATTACAGGCAACCCTGGCTGCCTGAATATAGAGAGATGTGATCTTGTCTTGGCTGGGCACACACCACTACTTGCTAGGAGGCTCTGCCAGCACTGTGCCTATGTGCAACACTGAAGGGGAAGGGAAGGGACTCCTGAAATGCTGATGTTTATTCATGTGCCCTTGAATTTTCAGAAAGCTAAATTGAGCAAAATAGCATTAATCTTTATTTTAAGTTTCAGGTAAGAGAAAGAAACCTGGTATGCAAGACAATACGTTACAAAGAATATATTGCAATGGAGAAGAGATTGATATGAAAAGAAAGAAAGAAAGAAAGAAAAGAAAAGAAAAATAGTAGTGCTCTGAAAGTAAATAGAATGAATTAATCCCAACAAGGAAAAAAAGAGTATACTTTAAAAAGGATGAAATTGAAAACAAGGAAAGAGTGCACACAAAGATTTTAAAGGGTAGTGTTGAGCATGGGGAATAAATTGCCAAAAGGACAAATATGTTCAACAGACAAGTTAGTTAGGTGTTTCAAAATATTCATATAAAAAATACAAATAAATGGAGAAAGAAAAAGTAGCGTGAACTCCACTTACCATTTCGTTTCCATAGCTTTTTTTCTTTTTTTTGGTGTTCACCTGTTTTGCAGCTGATTTCATATGAAATGTCTAGTGTTAAAGAATTGCATATACAATTAAACTAGTTTAAACTTGCATAACAGAATCCATATAGATGGAGTATTATTTCTAAACAAAAATTTGAGATTGTCAAAAAAAACCCCTTTGTTTTGCGGTTGCTTTTCTGTTGCTGTTGCAATAACGAAAAACATGAGACAAATCTGATGCTATTGCTGCTCTTTCCTCCTGCTGGGTTTCATGCCTTAAAGCAGGGGCTGCTGGGAGCTGGAGTGTGTCTCTGGCTCTCTGACTCTCCCCATGCTGAATCAAAAGCAGGCAAAAGCACTTGGGCTGTGCTGAGTCCAGGTGTGTGCAGGATTCACTTCTGGGTCTGTGTTTGTACAACATCCAGCACCCTTGGCCCATGTTAATGACTTCAGTCCACAGTGGTCATGCAAATAATGACATCCAGTTTGGGTAGTCCCTTTGTAAATTGTACGGACCACAGACACATAAAGGATAATACTGCCTTTTGTGGCACCTCAGACCCCTCATAAATCCTAGTAGTGCCCTGGGCTGGAATCTGGACCCAGCACTATGTACAATTCATAACTGCTCAGGAGGATTCTCTTTGGATTTCACTCTTGGGGAGAAGAAGCTGCTGGCTTTCTGCTGTGAAAGAAAGAAAGAAACTTAGCTAGGAAACAACCCTATAATGCTTTCTGCCTCCTGCTGCAAGCTCTCAAGCAGCAGGGATGCCTGCTGCTGCCTGAACACACCCTGCACCAGTGCTGAGGATCTCAAAGAACCAAAGTTCCTGCTGCCATCCTCAGGAAATACAGTGGAAAGGGCAGAGCCCATCTCAGCTGGGCTTAGCACCATGTTGGGAATAAAGGATGCATATTGGGATGAAGCTAGAGACTGGAGGGAAAACAATGATGTAAAAGGAATGTGTAAAGGAATACAGAGGATGAGCTGAAAGGGGTGAGAGGGGAAATTGCAAACCCTTGTTCAATAGAGCTATGCAGACTTAAGTAAAGAGATCCAAGTGAGAAACATTTTTTCTCACTTAAAAGACACTGTGCTTAAGAAGTCAGGAAGACCTCTGTTTGATGAGATAGTGAAAGGCTGTTTAAAATTACAGATGGTACCATTTGTTTTCTCTTGTTCTCCACATCCCAAATTGAGATGGTTGGCTCATGGACAGGATGGCATAAAGCTAGCCAAAGAAAATGTGGCCCCACAATCCTGGGTTAAATTTGGCTTATGCTTTGTCGGCAACTCTCAGGGAGAAGAAAATAATCGACAGTGCATACTTTGACAAAACCAGAGCTGCAAGCAGGAGCTCAAATGTGGGGTTTCTATTCTGCAAGTTAGTGTATGTTCTTCCAACTCCTGCCAGACTGAGGAGAAAAAAACAAAAACTGGGACTGACTGGGACTGAAGTAGCTCTCCTTCCAATTAAAATTTTTTTTAGATGCAAGGCCACTTTAACCTTGAATGTCTGAATGAAAGGTGTACACATTTTTTGGGGAATTTTTATATGCAGAAGACCTGCATGATATATAGACATGTAGCATGTCTATTCACCTTCAGTTTTTGGATGAACTAGATCACAGATTTATAAAGTTCAAAAGTTCATTTGACAGAAGTGCAGATGAAAAACCCATTTGTAATGTATCTGATAAAAATAGTATTTTTATTAGTTGAAAATGTCATTTTAAGGAATTATAAAACTACCAAGAGCTTGGCTCAAAGTTCTTCTGTAAACAGTTCTGTATCAGAATTTCATCCATAATTGTAAATAACTCAGAGATAAAACAGATACAGTTGAGAGTATTTAACTTTTATTAACTGAACAGTAGTGAATTAACATACATCTACTCTGGGAGCATATAGGACCATAATGTTTTCCTTTGTACTGTATTGACGGAATGAATGCTGATTTTGAGATGGAACCTTAAGACTCTTTTATGAAATCTTTGTTGAAGGTACTTTTCATTGCCACCCAGTTACTAAAAAAAAAAAAAGGAACATCTTTTCTTAACTAATGCTTACGTAATTTTTATATACTCAGTTTTCAAGACTTCATAGCTAAAAACCAGGCAAGACAAAGAAATCCAGTAGATAATTGGAACTATTTGGAAATCAATATAGAATTAAAATTGTACACCATCAGTCTTATTAATGAGAATTTTCTGGGGATTTCTAGAGGGTTTTTTGTTAAAAAAATATATTCTGGGCATAATAAGGCATACCTATCTTAAAGACCAAACTGCCCTATGACCAAATCACTGTAAATGGTAATGAATATGACAGCCAATTTTGCTTGTGGAGACTTCTGTCAGAGTTATGGAAATATATTGGGAAAATGCCTTGAAAAAGAAAATGTGAAATGAAAATTATCTAAATGAGTTTTCAGCACATATCCAGCTGAATTTCATGTAAAGGAAAAAGGCAAAGCAGAAATACAAAGTTCACAAGCAATCTAATATCTTTGCAAATATTTGGTTTATGTATAATCAGTAATAGAATCATTATTTAAAAACATTCTAAAAATACTGTGTTCATGAACAATTAATAGATAAGAAACAAATCTATATTGCTCAAAAATTAATTATTAAAATATTTACAAAATTTTGAAAAATGTCTTTCTAACACAATCATGATGCTTTTAGAAGGGAATGAAGAAAGAAAGTAAGCTTTGAATTCGCAAATGTACATATTTTCTCTTTCTAACTACTTCGTGTTTTATTGTCTTTTTTCAATTTTCTTCACACCTTTAACAAATTCTTTTTAATGCATTACTTTGGATGATTAATTCTATTTCCATTACTAATAGAATCTATCTCTTCTGTGAATCAGACTTCTTCAGAAAAAGACTCTCTGTGATTTGAAGAGTGAAAACAATATGAAGAATTAGAGCATGTCCCGTTTGGGATTTCTGCATCAGGGTTAGAAACCAGGATGCTATCATCATTGAACATGCAAGCTGTAATGTTATATGATGATCCCACCTAAAGAAAAGTGTGAAAAAAGAATGAGCCAGACTCCTCCCAAGGGCATGCATTGAAAAGATAAGGGGCTACAGTCCCAAGCTTTGGGAAGAGAAATGATGTGAGGAAAACATTTTCCACAGGAAGAGTAGTTCAAATCTGAAACAGGTTCAGAAATCTCCAAAATGTCTTGAAGATTTTAAATACTTATCAACCTGACCTGACTTCAAAACATTAAATATCTATAGAAGAGGGTTGGAATAGAAACCTCTAAGAGGCCCTTTAAAGCCAAATTATTCTGTGATTCTCTGGGTGAGTGCAATGGATTACTGAGTAGAGAAATTACTTATGCTTTATAGAGTATAATGAGGTAGCAAATTTTTCATAAAATGACTTAACTTCTCCATATAAAAGCAATTTCCTTTGTTTGGGGAAAATTCCTTTCTTAACAAAGTGGTCTGTGCAACCCATTCAGTTGCTAGGATGTGTGAGCAGAAAACATGATTGAGAGTGCAGATGCTTATAGGATTCTCTCCTTAAATGTGGTTCATACAAATGTAAGTATTTGTGAGATTCTGTGGCCTATATTGGATTTTTGTCCTTAGAAAGGCAGTATTTTATCATTTGGACCAGGTTGAAATTAAAAGACTTCTGTTCTTTTACCCAGTTACGTATTGTGCCTGGATCTGAGACCAATTCTGTGTCCTAATTTTCTGTTTCAAAGAGTGTAAAATCCTGGAAATGTGGCCTACAGTGCCCCATAGTGCCCCACAGCCCCCAGGGTAGAGGTAACAGCCTGTGGTGAGTCAGGATGGGGATGTGCTCTCAAAAGTGTGGAATTCACCTGCTGGGGATCTGCTCAACATGTGACCCCCAGGAAGGGATGGACAAAGGCTGGTTTGGAGTGCCAGGTGGGACCAGGCTGTGGGATTCCTGAGAGGCAAACTCCATCCAACACCCATGGTAGCCAAGGCACCCTGCACCCTGCGATCCTTGGATCTGCTGAGCAGTGAAAGGAGCTACTCTCAGTGGGGCTGCCTGTAACTGAGACTCTGCGTGACTGAAAAGCCAGCAAAGTGGAGCATTTCTGCTTCCAAATGGTTGTGCTGCGTAATAAAAACTGCACCATGGAAGAAGACTGTATTTATTACTTCCTGAGTCTCATTTGTGTGAGAAAGGGTTTATCAATTATTTCCCTAGACTGCTGCTCTTGCTGAACCACAGAAGAATTTAACTTAAACTGGGAGATTGCCCTCAGTTTCTTGAATTTTTCTTCTTTAAAGGAAGCTTAGAATTTGATCCCGTGTAAATATTTTAATAAAATTTTTATGAATTAACACGTTGAAAAGTAAATTTTTAAGGAAAAAGTAAAGACTTTAAATAAAGATTTTAAAATATCCAATACAAATTGCTAAATACTTTTACAGATGCCCCAAACTGTAAAACAAAGTAAAAAAAAAAAAGGGATTTTGCTTTTGCCCATTTCATCTCTATTCATAAAATAGAAAGAAGAAGACATAGGGAAGAGAGAAAAAGGATAAAAACATTGGATTTTATGTTTTTTTAACCCAAAGTATGTATATTTATATATAAAGTATTCCTTATACTTTTTGATGAGGAATAAAAATGACAGTTTTTTTTTTTCTAAGAAATTACAAAACTAGCTTTCTACTAGCTTTTCTTACAACTAGCTTTCTACTAGCTCACATCTATGACATTACTTGATAAATAGGAAATAATTCTATGAGAATAGGTTTTCTGGATTATTATCCTAATTAGCCATTATAGTTGGATCTCAGCTTTACATGTTATCTGAATATGGTATGTTAATAAAATCATTTTACAAAAAGCAAAATCTTGTTTATTCTTTTGGCCCCCGGGTTATTCCTTCAAAGAACCTTAATTCTATAACCTTTGATTACTACCAAGAAGTAATGATGACTGTAAAACAGATTCCATTACGACTTGCCAGTTTCAAACTTAATGATGTTGAAAATTCTTCAGTGCAGCAGTGTCATTATTTTATGACAATAAAAATGTTTCATTGTCAGTGAGCCTTCACTGAACATTGCTGAAAAATGGAAAGAGTAAGCAGCCCAGATTTTAGAAACAAATGTAATAAAAAGAAATTTTAGAAAGAATTATTCCAAAATTTCCTAAAATACCCACTTTATGAGGGATTACATAGAGTAGCACAGAGAAGGTGCAATGAAATAAATACTTTCTAAATCCTTGGAAGAGTAGTTAATTCCATGTGTGATTTTTTATTTTTTTTCCTGAGAGAACTTTTGGAGAAGGATGTGTCAAAACCTTCTGGTGACATTTGCACTCTCCTTCAGGTTAAAAAACATAATTCTGTTTTCTTGCCCTGAGTTATTAATTGAACAAAATAATTTTTGTATTAAGGAAGTGTTTAAGGTTCTTCATTGGTTTGGATAATAATGTGTTGTAGAAAGGCAAATTTTATTTAAACAAGTTGCAATTTAAATTTCAAGCAACTATGCTGCAATTCTGCATAATTAAACTCTGAATAAAAAAAAAATTAGAAATGAACACACAGCCAAAGAATACTGTAATATTTACAGACTTTAAAGAAAACTCTAGTGTAATATATGTTTCAAAGTTATTCTTCAGAAGTTCAAACTTCTGATTATAGATTTTTAGACTATACTATTGTGGCTTCACACTGTGAAGAGGTTCAAGAAGACCATGTAAAAGGTCCAACACTGGGGCAGGGCAACCACTGGAATCAATACTGGATGGAAGATGAAGAGATTGAGGGAAGCCCTGACAAGAAGGACTCGGGGGTGCTGGCGATTGAAAAGCTGAACATGGCTGTTTATGGGCATTTGCAGCCCAGAAATCCAATCATATCCTGGGCTGCTTCCAAAGCACCCTGGTCAGCAGAGTGAGGGAGATTATTCTGTCCCTCTGCTCTGGTGAGACTGACCTGGAGTGCTGCATCCTGCTCTGGGGTCCTCAGCACAGAAATGACGTGGAACTGTTGGGGTGGGTCCAGATGAGGGTCACAAAGATGATTGGAGGGATGGAACACCTGTCCTATGGGAAATGGTTGAGAGAGTTGGTGCTGTTAAATCTGCGGGACATAAGTGTCCAACATCTTATTGTGACCTTCCAGTACCAAAAAGGGGTTTAGGATAAAGATGGGAAAACTTATTACTAGCACCTATTGCAACAGGACAAGGGGCAATGGTCTTAAACTAAATGAGGGTAGATTCAGACTAGATATAAGGAGCAAATTTTTTACAATGAAGGTAGTAAAACATTGGATCAAGTTGTTCAGAAACATGGTAGATGTCCCATTACTGGAAACATTCACAGTCAGGCCGAACAGGGTTCTGATCAACCTGATCTCATTGAGGATGTCCCTGCTCATTGCAGGAGACTTTTACAAGTCCCTTACAACCAAAACTATTCGATTATTCTGCATGTCTAAAATTATTTTATGTGAATCTATGTATAAGATGAATTTCTGTATGAAAATACATATGTGTATTACACATTAATGTGCATTTTCAGGCTGGGATGTAGTTGGATTCTTAGAAACGCAGAGACAAATGTGAGCTCTCAGCCGAACCTATTGACAGTACTGAAGTAACTCACTATAGGTGAAAAATTACTCACAAACACTGTCTTGAAAAAATGTGATTGCTGAAGACACCAATGAGAGGCTTCTGGAAATCTAGACTGCTAGACGAGCTGACACCAGTGCAAAAGTAGCTACACAAATTTTAAGGATGTTTCAAATGTAACGCATAGATCTGGCATTATGCAGCTAACTGTCTCTGCAAAGCCAAAGGATCTCAGTCCAGGGAAAATATAAAGTGATGCTCCATGTCCAGGTGTATTGTTCTGCAGGGATAATTAGGAGATTGATTAGGTTCTTGCTGACATCAGTAACAATCTTCTGTCAATTTTAGTGGGAGTAAGGGTTAATCCCAAATTATTATGTCTGTAAAATAAGGCATTCTTTGATTTCTGTCCATATTCTGAATTGATGATTTCATTTTTATGGAAGAGTTAACTTGAGAGACCAGCCTCCGTATGAATTTTCTCTCTCAAGAAATAAAATCCCAATAACACTTTATGGATTATTTTATGTTCAATGAGGTTTCCATTGTATTATGACTGATTATGCTGAAAATGTATTAAAATTAATAAGATATATGGATTTTGAAGAAATCCACAGCTACAAACCTTTTTTTTTTTTTTAGGTTGGCAAGGACAAGTCATTAATAATTTCAGAATTGAGTTGTTAAACAGAATTTTCGTTAATTCTGCCAGCTCCCAAAAATTTACACTTAATCTGTCTTCCTTGTTTGACTTCTGCCTTTGGCAAAACTATTACATTTCAGCCAGCGACCCATTTCCACAAATGTTTAAAGTTACATTTAAGAGTGGGAGAAAGATGAAAGCGAACAGTGTTTCCAAATTACAGACTTATTAATTTCTATTAAAAACCCAGGTTAGTCACATGAAAATATTTGTATTTCTTACAGAAATGTAATACAAACTGGCTTTGAACTTCACAGTTTCAGTAAAACAAAATTCAACAGGTTTGAGAATCCTGGCCTTCTCATAGCAAGAGTCTTTGTTGGTGGAAATCCAGTGTCAGCCCAAACTGGAATAGATAACGTGTCACAAACCTTCCCTGGTAGGTTTTCCCATCACCGGGTAAGAGACTTCCATTCTGGTAAATGTGTATCGGCCAACACACCAATATACCAAAATTAAACACTCTTGAAAGACAGTGGTTCTCAGTGAATCCATATCTTCTCATTTTCCTCACCTTTTGTTTTACTTAATTAAATTTTCAAAGACTTATGTGTGGTTTATTCTTTCCTTTTATTGGGTTCTGATAAATGCTAAAAAATAACCAGTCATTCTAAATGATGTTAAGTAGAAAGCGTTATTTTGTAACAAAAGAATGGATAGTAAAATGATTCTTTAGAGCTGGATAAAGTTGTTATGGGGGTGTGGCTCCAGAACTCTAAACAACTGGAAATAAAAAATTTTCTGTCAAGCAACACGATCAGTTGGTAGTCAAATGTTGTGATGTCTTTAAAAAGACAGATAAGGATGTTAATTTTGTATGATACACTAGGATTCCTTTTCTGAATGTACATATAGTTGTAGCTTTTTCACCAAAAATAGAAAAATAAGGAAAGAATAAATACATCAATGTAGGAAAGAGATATTTCAGAACTTCAGTAGGTTACTCGTTATGTTTATAGTTTTTGAGTAAGTGTCAACATTTTGGGCTAAACTAAGAATCACACTAAAAAATCCAAAATATGACCCCTTTACTGAAAGACATTAGCTATAGTCTGTAGAAATATTATGCAGTTTGGACATATCATAAATCTCCTTTGCAGTAGGCTGCTTGTGGCAATTCAATCGAGACCTTGGGTGTTGACTCCATCTGAAATTAATGTTGACTAAGTTTCCATGGGCCAAATGGAAAAACTGTTAGGGCAGTTGAAGCTCTGCCATATCAGCTAACGTGAGAGATGGTATATATTATATACATATATGCAGTATTGGCTGGTTCCTTGTTTTTGCTGTTGCCCTAGTCACTGCCATAGCAAACTTCTGACCATTTTAAACTAAAAGCTGCAGTCAGCCCCACCCTTATCATGTCTCTAAAACAAATCTTTGTTGAGTGCAATGCCCTTGAATGCACATGACAGATGCTCAGATATCATCTCTGAGGTTAACATCTTTTCAGCATATTGCATTCTGTCAACAACTTTTTTGTTTTGTTTTGTGGGTTTTTTTGGTGTTTTTTTTTTTTTTTCAGCAGGTAAACAAATGCCCTGAACAGCTGCCCAGGGAGAAGAAATTAAATACTGCCAGTAATCCCAGCCTCACCCTGCCTCTTCACACTAGTCTTTCCTTTTTTAATACATTATGTGGGAGCCAATGTTTTGCCATGATGATACAATTCTTATGGAATCCAAGGCACGTGTGAGGACAACACCTTTTCCTAAGAACTTTTGTTCCATTACTCAGCAGTATCTATTGAAACTTACTAAAGAAGGAAGCAATTAGTGTAATTTCCCAAGAATACATTTGCAATACAAAATATTACTGAAACCGTGAAATCATTTTACAAGTGATGTCTGCACTGTATACATACATACATACAGATATACATGCTAAACATAGATTCAAATTTTAATATTCTAATGATAGCATATTGATATGTAAAACCAAAACAGATTATTATTTGAATTGAGGACATTTTTTGTTCAGTGATGAGTTAACTGTAATTTTTCATATTAGTGTGTATAAACTCAATATCTCTGCAATACTACCAGGGATCATTTTTGTTGCTTTGTTTGCCTTGCACTTGAATCAAAGATATAACAATTTTCTGTATTCTGGTATTTAATCTGATGTGTTTGAATTTATATATCCCAACAAAATATATATTTGTAGATAAATTGAAGGGTTTTAAGGGTGGATGTTACATTTTGTTTTTGAATTAACTTGGCAATTTTGAAATCGTTAAATTGATGATCCCTTGAGATATATCATAGGCAGGCAAATGACATTTAAATATTTATCCCTTATCAGTAATAATCTTATTAATTTTTTCATTGTTCATTTTTATTGTTTCATTTTTCTTCCTCATCATCTATCTGTGAATCCTCTTTTACTTCAGGTGTCAGTACTGTTCTGTATATAAAGAAGGTGAAATAGAACAATCGTTGCTTGAGCTCTTCCTGCTGTTGGCACAACATTTGAATTATTAAAAAAATCTTTTCATTTATTTTAAGTCTAACCTAAATAAAAGCTATAGAACAATTTTTGTTCCTCTTCTGTTACAGGACATCAGCTGGGTACAAATTCTTATCAGAGCTAGGGAAAAGCATATTTGTGATATATAAAGTGGAATGGAACTCTGCAGTGGGCAGAATAATTGACAAATTGTTTGGGGAAAATACATGAGAACTTAATCAGAGAGATATTTAGTTTCCAGAGAATAAAAGAAGCTGTAAGATGAATTGGGATGCAAAATTGAGGAACCTGTCAGCTGCTTCTCATCCTGTTCCAATGAACAGATAAATAAAAACATCCATGGCAAGACATCTCCTGTTGGCGTCTATCTTAATTCAGTCAAATGAATATCAGTAAATACAGGAGAAAATCTTTTATGTCAAATACCTCTAAAAGATATTAAATGGCATTACTTTTCCACATGAGAAATGGCTTTTGAACTTCTTTCTACAAACAGTTTGAGCAAACTGTTCCTTGCTCTGGGTGTAAATTCAGCACATATGTGTAAAGCAGTTCCTTCTTGCAGTAGTGATAATTGCATGGGCAAATGTGAGCATGGATATGAATATGTTTGAACAATTCAGTGAATAATCTTTTAAATAGTTTTAAAATATATATTATTTCATTATATTTTAAACTCTAAAAACAATTGAAAACTATTGGAGAAATTTCAAAATGTCAAGTTTTGATTTAAAATTGTGACAAAAAAGCATTCTTTAACAAGTAACATTTTACAGATTCTCTGCTTGAACTATTATTGATCATAATACTAAGGTTAAATTTGCAACATCCATACAGCTTTTACTGCATAAAGATCTCTAATACAGAAATTTAGGACTGGAAAAAAACTGCCTGAGTCAAAGAATTGATTGCTGGAAATCATGTATTTCTGTTTAACCTACAACATTGCAAAATATTATAATTTAAATGTTGTTGTGATTCTTTACCAGAAGTTTAATTCTATTTTCAGAATTGTAAACACAAGCAAATTATATTTAAGATTTTACTTGCAAACACAACAATGAATGTTGCTAATGCCAGTTAAGAGGGTTGCTCCAAATGGAGATGGAGGCAGAGGTTCTAAAAGTAATTGGGAAGAGAATAGTGCATAGAATTTCTGTGAAGGCTCTGGAACCCTTTTATAAATATACACTGCTTGGTAGTCCTGAAGGCACCAAGAAATTGTACTTTAACCTCATGAGTGCTCACAAACTTACCTTGGATATTAATTTAAGGTTATTAATGTAAATAAAATAACTGCTATGTAATCCAAAATAATTTACTTAATTTTCATGTTTTTAGTCATTGATTTACAAACATGACATTCTTAGAGCTCTGGGGGATGGTGGACGAGAAGAAGATTTCAGAGTTCTGGAAGGGACTCCCAGAAATTCTCTTTTCAGACTTTCAAACCAAGTAATAAATGCTACTTCATTTACTCTGAGAGACATAAAACTAGAAAATCTTTGTAGCTAAGGTCTTTCTAGACTAACATATTTCCAAGTTTCTAATGGATCAGGAAAAATAATCCTGAAAGAGGCCCCATGAGTTGAAAAGTCAAGGAAGAAAAATGCTGCTGTGCTGTGATTAGACTAAAAAGTTTTAAGATTTTTTTGTTTTCCAGGAGCTGAAGTTTGCAGCTGCTAGAAGTAATGAATTTGTAAACTAGCAAAGTCATTTTTCTTAGACACTGAAAAATCAGAAAGCTTTAGTTTGCCCAAAAGTGTTTTTCTGTTTCAATGATCCATTTACCTGTTTATCTGATAATGTATGTTAGTCAGACTGCAAAAACAGACACTCTTATATTTTGCTACTGATTTACTTTGAACAAGTTTTTATTGTTGTCTTCCAAAATAAATATGTGAACACCATTTTGTGGCAGTGTGCTGTTATCACAGTAACTGGTGAGAAAAATGGCTCATATAAAAAATTCCAAACATCTATCATGTTTTCCAGGTTTATGGAAATGATTCCCATTTAACCTTTCAGTAGGTACTAATTTGCTTTTGTTTATATACCAATTTTTAGGAGTGTCATGCTTTTCAGAGTTCAGGTGTGATAATACATTATCTGTGACCTTTATTATTACCTTGGCATAAAAATATGAAATTACATGGGAAAAACAGGGCACTTCTGAGAAGTCAAGCAACAGAACAGTCATGATATACTGATGTTGTATGGGTGCTAACCATTTGCTCAGCTAACTTATTTAGAAGAAATAATAACTTTAAATATTTTTCCAACTAGCCTTCTCCAGTATCTCTGAGGTATCTCTTTATTCTTGTTTTCTGCATTTTCCCACTTTTAAATCCCCATGCTCTTCTGACATTTGGGACAGAAACTTGAGGTGATGAAAAATACTTCTGTTTCTCAACATCTAGATACAGAGCATGGGTGGGAGTTGGGTTAAAATATGTGTATTTCAACAAGAACATCCTCTACAAGTGTTAGCATGACTTATTGTCATGCCCTGGGGACAAAGACCAAATTAGATCTGTCTGTAGCAGTAGATTTATTATGACGGTTCTTTTCCAGGTTCATCTTAGATTGAGTATCTAACACATGCCTCACTTTTCTTAATGGTGCTTTTGGATGGAAGCATAGAATAATGGTATAAATGGAATGAAAAAAAATCAGAATATAATCAAACTTAAGTTACATAAATTTTTTTAAAATGACACCAGACTAAAAGAACTAACAGAAAACATGACAACTTAGTTATATAGCCATGACCCAAAAGAAAGCATAGAGTTTTTAAATCTGATGAAAAATCTTGCTTCATTAAACATTTGGTCCAATTTCTTAATACTGAATCACACCAACTTTGGATATGTTTAAAGTAACTTTTTACTTGAAATGGAGCTACTGAGTCCAGTGAGCTTTTAACATTACTCTTCACCTCTTAAACTGACCTGGATTAACAAAGCACTGTGATTGCTAAAGGAAGACTTGAAACTGAAATACAGTTTAAAAATATTTAATAAAGTTGACCTGTGCTAAGATCCATTTCTGGACAACACCACTCTAAAATATGTGGTTTATACCAATGCAACAACAGGTAACAAGAATTATAACAGGTATATAAATATTCTCCTTGATGTGATCCTAGATTGTACCACAGCAGAAAAAAAAATCAGCTTGTTTCTTTTTTTTAATTAGGAAAAATACTCTTAATGAAAAGTGGTTTTCTCCTTTTTTGGTAAGAGACTATGAAAGAAGGTTGAAAACAAATGTGCAGAGTGTGTTGCTGAAGAAACTATGAGGTTTACATATCTTCATCAGAGAAAGTGCAGCTTACTAACTGTCAAAACTTTCAAGTCAAAGGAAAAAAATATAAGGTGATGATGATTTACATTTATGCAACTTGGAAACAGGTAAAACATTTCTAATAAAGTTAAATAGCAAATGGGATTACTTCAAGGGAAGAAATTAATTTTCCAGATGCTGATGCTTTCAGCTGAAGGCCTTCTCTTGTGGGAGATGTGATTTATGCAGACAAAGGACATATAGCTTCCAGGTTCCAGAGGGCATCCAAAGAGAAGCTGACTGATCCTGAGAAGGACTGCTTTATAGTATCTACAAACTTGTTGCCTGCAAATCTGACTCATTTTGAGGAATTCAGATTAACATCTAAAGAGTTAGGTCCTTAGTGAAATTAAACTGAAACTCTAAATCATTTGAGACACCCCCGTCCTTATCATAACATTCACATTTAACTCTGAAAATGTTTTGAAAACATTAAACAAAAAGCCATGTGAATAATAATTTCTTACTTTGATAAAACAAAAAGATAAAAATCCAGTTTTATTTAAGTATGTTTTAAGCAACATACAGTATTTGCTTGGATAAAAGCTTCACCTACACATAGTGCTCTAAATGTAACTCTCATCTTAAGAATTTTAGAAATTCATATCTAGGTTTCTTAGTGTTAATGATGTCAGGCTGCTGCTATGTCTCCATGACCACTGGTCAAGAGTCCTGTGTTACTTCCATGTGCCTTCCCAGCTGGCTGAATACCATCCAAATGTGATTTCAAGGGTGATTTGTTTCATTAAGCACTGTGATATGTGCAAGTAGCACTACAGGCCCTGCTGGAAACACATTACCACACCAACAAACCTGTGTCATTTTGCTCTCTTAGAAGCTGTAGGTCTTTACACTGTCTTGCATATGCAAGGGTGAGATTCATGCCAGTGCACTCCTTTTGGTGGGAAAATTCTAATAAAAAGTTTTGGTATTTGAGTAAGTGCAGTAGCATGTGGGTGATCTGATCAATAGGAAAATATTTATGTCCAGAAGGACAGAGAGAATTTAAAAAAAGGTACGTAGACTCCAGACACACACACACACACACATGTGCATGTGCCCATGCAAATACTCACAAGTTCTGTATTCAAGCAGAAGACTTTTTTCCTGTAATTATGAAGAAAATTGGGAATGTAAAGAGTGAGAAAGTGAATATTAGACAAAGGTGCAAAATTGAGTGTTGTAGCCCTTGCTGCCTTTGTGAATTTAGGCTCCAGTCCAGTTAAGCACTTACGCATATGCATAACATTATGTATGTGAGAGACATTAATACTTATTGCTTGAAGTTGCGCATGTGTTTAAGTGCTTACCTGGATTTGGGATTTGATGCAATTTAGCTTTAACTTGTCTTTTGTTGGCTGTTTAACTACTGTTATATTGCCTTTCAGAGCACTACTAAATAATAATATTAAAGGAGCAGTATTGAATAACCATTTTAACATACTCCTTTTATTATTCAGGGAATAATTGCAGCTATTATTTCTTGTATATCTGTTTAGAAACAGAGATGCAGGGTTGCAGAGCTTTTCTGTGGGTGCACAGCCATCCCAGGATGGTGTCTGAAAAATTATTCAGATCATTTGCTTCATATTTTCTACTCTAAGTACTGCACTGTGATGTTTTTCATTCCTGGGAAACTTTTAAACAGGTTTAAGCCTTCATCCCAGATTTGGCAAGATAGATTGAATCTAAAGCCATGTCAAGATCTGAAAATTCTTGATCAACTATTAAAAAAATATTTCCACTTCTGCTTTTCTTGGTTTTAAGTTGGAACTAGAAGTGGAACTCCTGAAATAACACAAGGAGCTAGTGCCAAGTTCTGTATGAATATCCTTTTTTTTTAAAAGTGAGGAGTCAATTCCTTTAGTGATTTGTCAACAGTTCTAAATAATACTTGTTGACAGGCTGTTAAGGCTTGCACAACTTGAAACAGCTGTGCAGGTGGGCAAAGGAGGATTTTGGGGCACTTTACAGGGCTGTTATGAATCATGATGGTGACTCAGTGCAGCAGGGAGGGCTGTGAAGTGTAACAGAGTTATACCCCAAGCATTGTCACGGCAGCCTTTGGGAGACCAGCAACTTGTGACACCTGAGGACTCACTTGCTCTGAAACAATCTTTGTACAGCCTGAATCAGGGCTTCCCAACACTTATTCACCAGTGTGCCACAGCTTAAAATGAAATCTGATCCACATCCACATGATACCTGTAAGTCTATAGGTTGTGTACACTTTATATTCTGCTTGTTGACCGTAAATTTGACACTTACAGCATTATGTGCATCTGTAGGAGTGACTGACAGAATCCTTCTATTTACACAATATCCAGAAATAATGCGAAGCAAAATACTATAACATTTAAAAAAAGGAAGATCAGGTTACGATTCTGCCCATCCACTCTCTGGAGAGTTTCCCATTCTCTGGAGATGTTACAACAGAAAGAAATATTGTCTTTTGTTTGCCCTCTTTCAGACATACAAAAATGAATCTTACTATAATTAAACTGCTTTGCAGAGAGAACACAGGTGATGCTAGTCCTGGGACCTGTCCCTGGCAATAGCAGATTAGTTGGGGCACTAAGAAACCGTGGAACCATCACTCTCACATCACAGAACACTGAAGATTTTGCTACCTCTTGCTGCAGCAGGCATGAACCTTGCTTGCGCGAATAGCAAGACAGCAAGATGGTGACCTTAAAGACAATGTCCATGCAGCGCTGTATGGAGGCCTCCCCAGGGATGACATCCTTTCCTTTGGAGCTGATTAACAATCTGCTATCCTTGGCCTCACAGTGCATAAACTGCAGTCTTGAGCCTGCCATCCATGATAGTTGTTACTGTTATGCAATTTGTCCCTGAGGAAAGAAAAATTAAAACCAGATACCTCCTGGGAAGGCTGAGCTGGAAGAGTTAAGGTGCATGGCTGTTGAAACCAAAGCCAGTTCCCAAACTGTTTGTTTTAACCAGTTTTTAAGAAGCTGCTCTGCAGTGATGTTTGAGCCATGGTTTCCATCACCTATTCTGACCCCTCTTCTGGGTGCTACACTTTCCATCTCTAGTATATCAGGAAGCTCTTCTCATTCCAGCAACATTTCTCTGTCTCCTTAGTCTGAAATCTGGAAACTTTTATGAGTCTGTGTGTGTGTATCTGTGTGTGTCTGTGCATGTGTGTAATGCGGAAGATAAAGGAAGGGCAATATCTACCATCTTTTTACCACACAGCCCTTGAGTCTTTCCCTCCCTCTGCCGTGCTAGGTCTTACAAAAAGGACAGTGCAGCTGGATGAAGATGATATCCGTGTTGCCTAACACATCTGGAAGTTGGTTGTCTACCAGGATCATGAGGGTTGTAAAGAGAAAGGAGGGAAGAGACCTGGGGGATACACTGCAATTCACAGGCCAACCTGATACAAGCATCTGGAAATTCAGTAAGAGCAGATTTTCATGTGGTATTTATTCAGCTCAGGTTGGAGTGCTGTCTGGTGTAGTGGTTTCGGGGTGTTTCATCTTCCCCAACAGTCTGGAAATGGGAAAGTAATAAAACTTATGCAAACATTCCAGTAACACAAAGAGAAGTTTGCTTCAACAACAGTGGTAATGAAAGGGGGATGCATATAGGCTGTTGTTTTATTTAGCTTGGCTTGCTCTTCTTTACCTATAGAGTGTCTATTTTACCAACAGACTGTCAGTTTTACCAAGATAGTGTCTATTGGCACTTACACTTATTTCCCCAGTAACAGTTAAATAGATACCACCTAAGCTTTTTTTATAACAGCTGTTCTTTAAATAACAGGAGACAATAGAGACTTACGTGTAGTATTTGGATTAGATATATCTGATCCAGTGAGCTACACATGAAAAATACTCTGTCAATACCTTTTCCTGACTCCAAAGATCACTGATCTGTTTACTCAGTATAAATAAGATGATTCTTTAGGATACTTTCTCATAGTGGATCTGGTTCTGGCATACTGCATGTAAGTTTACCATATATGCCAAGAGGTCTGGTAATTGGTTTTGATATAAACTTAAACACAAACCACAGTGAACCTGAATATGATGTATCATGTCAAAATCAAATAGGATGTCTCCCTGTTAGGATCCACAGAACAGTGACATAGGCCAGAAGACAGCCTTTTAGTGAAGACTGCCACTTCCTTTGAAGCTCTTCAGAAACAGTTTAGCTGGTGCACAAACCAAATTATTCAAAAAAATTAAAGCCCTTTCTTGGTGTGTTTGGTTTATTGTCTGAATTCAAAGTGTGATATTTATTGGCTTTGACATTTGTGCTATTTCAAATCTTGGAGCAAGCTACATTCTCATCATTAAGATATTTCAAAACCATGGTTATAAATCAAAGTAAATGACACTTCAAAAATAGACACAGATTAAATAGGTGTGTTGTTCTGTCTTGGGCACATCCCATCATTTCCTTTCCACTGCAGCTGGCCAACTTGCTAATTTAATTACTTTCTTTTTCTTCTTTCCCCAAAGAATGAAATCTATCAAAAGAACAAATTTGGTCAAAGGATTTCTCTCCAAAACTAACAGTATTAAGTGGTTTTCTTTTATAGTGGGAAAGGGACATCTCAGCTGCTCATGTTGCAGTTGAGGGGTGATGAAGCAGAGGCTTAAATGTTGATCTGCACCTACACACAGTTGCTGCTACACAATTTAGCCCATCATGTCTCCTCTCTTTCCCCATACCCAGAGTTAACACTTGTCTGTTTCAATAGTTAACAAAGAAAAAAAATGCACCAAAACGTACCATTTCTGGAAACTGTTAATAATATACAGTCTTATTTATTGGTTCAGAGATGAGTGAATGTAATTTCAGACTAGTTTATACACAGTGAATAAATTTTGTGTTTGACAAAGGAAGGATTAAAGAAAATAGGAGGTGTAAATGCAAACCATTTAAAGTTGCATATGCTATTCAGTGAGTCAAATTACTACTTCTGAGGTTCAAAATTCATCATATCTCTTAGGTGTTTTTCAGTTTGTTAACCTGTATGGAAATGGCTCTTCCCTAAAACCACTTCATAGATTAATACATACACTCTACTGACAATTTGAGTCTGTCTGTATTCAGAAATGAGAGAAAGACTTCCATTCTCATGAGATTACTGTTTAGTTTCCAGACCAGAGCACCTCAGGACATTTTTCTACAAAATTCAGTGCAATACTGTCTTGTTTATTACTACGTCTCTGGAGGCACCTATTATTATTCTTAACAAAGGAATGTGAAATATCTGTTTTCCAGATTATTTTAAAATTTCTTCATTGATATTAGCTCCCTCAAAATATCTCTGTTCCCAGTTTTCTTAGATGGCTGGATGATTCATAAAAGGCTAGGACCTAAATGGTAATTTCTGAATGTGTGCTTAAATAGTTTTTGGAACTGCTGTACTGAAACTTGATTTTGTTGGAAATGATGTTCAGAGTCAGGGAGAGCATGCAGACTTCATGACAACATTACCTGTTGAAGTACTACCAATGTCTGGGAGAAGATGTGTTTTGCAAGTTTAGACCTAGGATGTAGTCTCTAGTGAAAGGAGTCCAGTCTACTGTGAATAGGGCTTCACAGAATTACAAATATGCCCTGAGGTTTATTTGCAATGTGAAGGCATGCTAGCAAGACTATGTTACCCTCTTTGCATCCCTCTTCTTTTATACAACTCCACAAAATGGTGGAAAGACTAGGTTAATCATTTAAGGTCCGAACAACAACCTCAAAAAATCACTATGACTTCCTCAGGTTTCAGAGCCATTTTTAATTCCATGTATATCTGCCAGTCCCTGGAGTTTTCCTAGAAACTTTGGCCCAATCCAGTTTGAAATAGCTATGGCATCTGTACAATAATACACACAAGACAGATGTGCATTTCTTAAACTAAATTAAACCAAAATCCTTTCAGTCTTCATCAATGATACACCATGTGCTAGAAAAGAAAAGAAGATTGTGCCTGGAATTTGCTGGAAAACACACTCTGCTTGAAAGGACCCAGGACCCTGTCAGTTAAAACTCAGTGAAGAAAATCTGACTGCTTGTCTTTAGGAATGTCTGTGTGATGTTGGAGCAAGAAGCTGCAAACAGTAGCTGCCAACCTGGCTGGGATTCCTAGAGCAATCTCCTGAGATCAGTGTTCTGACAGGTCACATCCTCCATCTGGCACCACCATTCCCTATTTTCGTTAAGATTTTCTTTTCCATTTTTTTCCCTTTGTTCTTCTTGTTTGAGCCAAAAGAAACAAGAGGGCAGTAAAGAACAATTTTAGCTGAATATGAGTTTTATCATTTTACCACTGCATTACACCACTTACCAAGTATTTAGGTTCTGTTCTACTAGGAAAAAAACACATGTCAGGATTTAAGGAAGGCTGCGCTAAGCTTTGGCACACAGACTATAAAGTGTACATGTGAATTATTATTCCTCCAGTCTAAGCAAATCCATATGACATTGTGACTTCATATAATCTTTACAGTTTCTTGTACAACTCTCAGTGGAAAACATCACCTCTTTTCAAATCTTTGTGTCTTTATCCAAACTAGACTTTTTAATAGCTCAAAAATAATTGTAAAAACAAAAATGTCAGTGAAATGTTGTTTCTCACAGAGCAGAGAAATCAACATTTGAGACCACCTGCTTAAATGGCAAAGCTAAACAGAGAGCTATAGCTACTCATAAAGAGAAAACTTCATTGAGATCCATTTTTGATTCCTTTAGCTTTCTTTGAGAATGGTGAGTCTGATGGCATCGAAACCTAAATGTTCATTTCCTCCTCTCTCTTCACCAGCTCAGTCTGGGAGGTAGTAACTCCTCAGAGCCTTTCTCCAGCATCAAAGTTTTTGGACTACACTGTGCATGAGGCTGGGAAGGTGTGTACAGTGAAATGTTTATTTATAAGCCTGATGAAGCCAACCTATTCCACAGCAACCACTGTGATTGAAACCAAGATGTATGGAGAAAGATGTAACAGAAAAGTCTAAGAACCGTCTGTTGCTGAAATGGAGTCTTCCTCTTTATTCCTAAGTGTCCTCCCACCAATTTCTTTGATCTGGTTACAGGCATTTGTTGGACATTTTTAGCTGGTTCCAGAAACAAATCAGACAAATCACCATCCAAAGGAAAAGTATGGGGGAAACATGAAGCATTAAAGGGGAGGGACTGAGGCTTGCTTATTTGACAGCAGCTCACTGATGAGCTAGCTAAATTATGTCGTGAAACTCTGCTCCCTCTGGGAGGTTCAGCCCATGCCCCAGCTTGTCTCTGCAGGTAACCTGAAGCAAAGAAACAGGCAGTTCCAGGGCATGCTTTGTCTTAAAGTACAGATTCAAAGCAGGGCAGATGATCCATGTTCAAATGGCGCCTCTTTCTACCCACTCACCGTAAGGAGACCAGACAGTGTATTTCCTAAGCTGTACCCCTCTGCATTGTCAAAGAAAAGTGAGGCCAGTCCTACTCATTCTAATCATGATGGAGACCACAAAGTAGCTCAGGAGAAGGAAGGATTTTAACAAAATTAACTCAGCACTGCTGAAGACCAGAGGAACTTTGGAGTTAGTTTTGTACTTGGTCCAAACTGCTGACGTTGCTACAGAGAGAGAGAGGTGCCAGAGGACCGAGGACAAATGTCTGCTGGCCCAGTCTCACTCATCTCCCTGGATGTTGTTCTGCCAGTGCAGGGGAAGTGTTGATGTTTAAGACTGCACTATCTCCTGCCAATCCACCCAGACCAGCTCCTTCACCTGAGACTAATATGAATGGAAGGATGGGAAACAAAAGCTACCAAGAGGCAACTGACCCAGAGCTCAGTTTAATCACTTCGACTAAATTTACCAGCAAGGGAAGAGCATTGAGAAATGCAAACTACAGGCAGAGTTTCCCCCAATCAGAGGATGAAAAGAACTGCATTCTGGCATTTAGGAAACTGGTTCTCATCATTGAAGTGACAGTGATGGAACTATTGTGACTTCTCTCTCCTCCTGTCAGAGGAAATTACAACTTGAGAGAAGACAAAGGGAGTTGGTCTGATGGTTATGTGGTTGTGACTGTGTCTAAAGGATCAGATGGAAACTTCGGAAGAAAAAAGACTCCACAGTGTTTTCTAAATCACTAAACAGCGTGGAGAGAGATTAATAGCACACAGTTTATCATTTGTAAGAAAAGATAGAATTTTATAGCCTTCCAGCACTTGGCCAGACCAGCTGGAGAAACAGGGCAGATGGAGAAATACAAAGTTCTTATACAGGCAAGTATATTTTATACAACAAATAACAGTACAAACACAGCAAATCTGATACCAGTTTTTGAGACCACAGAATGAGACCATTATTGTGAACACCATGCGTTATGAATCATCTCTGCAAATAATAATATGGCATCAAGAAAAAATATCCACTCCTGCCATAAAAACCCCAAAATATCAAACAGCATAAACAAATGGCAAAGTAATCATAGTAATTTGCAACCATATAAATTAGAGAAGAGAAAGCTTTTGCTACCCCATGGTTCATCTGCAAACATATATGATTACTCCCAATGCTAAGATCACTAGTTATGCATCCAGGCTGGACCTAGCCAGAAATGTTTTCTTATCTTATGAATGTTTTTGAGAAAAGAAAGTTGTAATTCTGAGACTTCACCAACACAAATGCTTTGAAATACAGTCAGACTATAGCCTTACTTGTTGGCACATTCAGCTGCAAGGTACTCTTCTCTTCTCTTCTCTTCTCTTCTCTTCTCTTCTCTTCTCTTCTCTTCTCTTCTCTTCTCTTCTCTTCTCTTCTCTTCTCTTCTCTTCTCTTCTCTTCTCTCTAAATTTAATTAGAAATTTCAGTCTGGAACAGAGAAATTATTTCCTAAATAGAAGGCAAGAAGGGAGTAATCTTTTCCCTGTATACCCAGCTTCTGGCAATTAGCAATATAGAGACTTCCTGAGGCAGAGGTTGGTTCTGAACTAAGAGGTTTAATATTTCCCTATGGTCCTAACCTTCACAAATTTATCTAATCCTTTTCTTGATATTTTTGGCTTCCACCACACACTGTGGCCAGGACTACCTGTTAGTTAAGTAACATTTGAAAAGGCACACTTTCTGTTTAATTTAAATTTGATTCCTGATCTTTTAAGGCAAGAACTCCTCATTCTTTTTCTCTTCAGCATTCATGATTATTCTTCTTGAGTCATGTATTTTCTAAAACAAAGATGTGAAATTCCTTCTACATGTGAAATCTACAGAAGACATTCATACCTCCAGCTGTCCTTGGCACTTACCTGCAGTTTTCAATGTTCTAGATGAATGTTTTTCCTCCTTTGTTACTAAAAATAAACACTGAGTGTGCATAACTCAAAACATAGGCACGCTATAGCTTTGTTTACTGGCAGAATGATTTTTTCTGGTTTGTTCTCTTTTGTTTCCTAACAATTTATGTTTACATTTTTGACCATCATTCAATGTGAGGATGATGTTTACAGGGGATTAACCATAGTGAGACCACCCTCCTCATGATGTATTTATCCCATCTGCATCATTGCACACCTTAATACTAAATTTCACATGCTATTAAAAATGTAAATACCTGAGTCTGTTCCATCGGCGTGAGAATTCTAAAACAGCCATTAGATACAATTTCTAGCACCTAAGCTCCTACCTTAGTCAAAGATATCTCACATACTAACTCTTCTTTATTTTCCTGTTTCCTTTTTATTTTGTTATTTTTCTCTTTTTTTTAATATAATTTTCCCTTCACTTCCCTATATATTGCTATAAATGGTAATTTACATTACTAGTAAATCAGATAATAAAATATTTGACATACATAGGTTGCAGTGGAAGACTGCAGTTCATGGTGGAACAGCATAGAAAGGAAAAAGCAATACAGATTTCTTTAGGGCTTCTTAGATACTATATTTGACTCAGAAGACATGGATGATTGCTGCCTTAGACAGTTCAAGGTGCTTAAGAGAGAAGTCAGTAAAATAATCTAGACGTTCTAGACTTAAAATGTAACAGCAAGTCTGCCCTCGGACTAATAAGGAAACAGTTTGGACCTGACACTTCAATTGATCCCATTTCTTTATCCCCTCAAAATTAATCTTCTCACCAATCCAATTTCTCAACTTTAGTATTGTCTGAAAACCAGTCTTCACTGAAATTATTATATTTCTGTAATGTTTCTGTCCCAAGAGCTACTGACAGAAGGAGAGTGAGGAAGGACACTCTTTATGGCTACCTTCCTCCAAATTGAGTCCAAAAGGATATTTTCTTGGTATCAGAATCTCAGACAATTCAAATGGTCTGAATTCTTCACCTTGAAACTGTGAAGATCAACTACATTTAGATAGTTTTGCCTAAAACAGAATTTGTCAACAAAGTAATAATTTAATAGAGCTTCTGAATTACATTCTTTTAAAATAAACAGTTCTTCTCAGGACTTGTAACAGTACATCAAATCCTTGAAGCTGTTTTTTCAGTCTTTACAATCTCAATCAAAGAAAGGATAATGAAACATAAGAACATCTGCGGCTATTAAAGTTATGGGAGGTTCAAGTAAATTAAATGAGAGAAGGTACTTTTCACAAATTCTAAAAGTGTTAACTTTTCTTAGTTTTTAAGTATGAGACATTTCCTCAGCACAAGCAGGACTGTGTGTTCACATTTTCCTTCTGCACAGACTTCCCAGTCACTGTTGTTCATCTTGGGAAGACAATATTTAAACTGATTTGCAAGTGTGAGCAATCATCCATTGTCCACTTGAGACAGGAAAGGAGAGTCAAAAACTCACAAATATGAACAGTGATTCCTTACTTTAGCAGCACAAGTAAATTAGCATTTGCAAGATATTAGCTTCAATCTTCAGTTTTGCAGAGTTCGTGCTTATATTCACAATTCCTAAAGAGCAAGCAATTTCAAGAGGACTCCAGAACAGTTTTCTCAACAATACAGTGACCTTAGAGAAAATCATCTGACTTTGGTGACCATGCAGGTGAATTTTATTTTGTGGACATTGGTGTTAGCGTGTCTTTCCCCTCCTCCAATCAGTCCTTTCTGCAGAACATAGGAATACAGCCAAGGTCCTAGGGCAGACCAGCTGCCCACCTAGTACAGTATCCTCTGTCAAATGGCAGTCAAATGATAAATTCTTCTAAAGCCACATGCAAGCAGAGCAAGAGTTTTAAAACGGTGGCATTGTAGCAGGCTGGGTTTTTGGGGACGTCTTCAACTCTAGTTTGTGTCTGCAAATTGTGTTCAGTATGTCCTTGGCATATTTATCTTCCATATATTTTTCTGGATTCTTCTTGGTCCTGTGTAATCAGTAAAGTAGTACTGATTATTAGCAGTAAAACATTACCATTAATCTCCGTTTCCTGATTGATTATTAGCAGGTTCAACAGTACAAGTCTCACTGATTCCCTATTACAGTGTATAAAATGCCTCCAATGGAAAAATTAGCAATATCTCTGTACCCTCTGCTTCTTCATTTTGTTAAATATAAATCCAAAATCAGATCTTTTTGTACACCATGGTATCTCTTTTCTTTTGTCTGGTATGAATTGAAAGGAAAAGTGTATTTTCCAGAGTAGAACAATACCTTTTTCCTTTCTTTCCTTTTTTTACCTCTCCTCATCCATTAGATGAGAACATATATGAAGTAAGCCAGGTCAGGTCTTTGGGATTCATTTCCACACAGTTTGACTCAGGTTTTAAGACCATTACTAATGTCAAAATGGGTTCCAAAATTGCAGGTGCATTTTATCAGACTGGTTGTCCTTCATGATGATTGTTCAGAGTTCCCTAAGAGACACTGAAACACAAGGCATGTTGATTCTTTCCCTTCAAGATTATATCTGTCTATCTGTATATTAATTTAAACTTTATTTTGCATTTGCATTTTGGTATGGAAGTCAGTTTACTGCTCTGTTATTCTCTGAAACAATTTATAAAAATGGTATCACTTTTCATTCCCCCAATCAAAAAGTATTTTGAAGTGAAATTCATTCATTCATACCTACTTTCCCTTACTTCTCAAATTCCCGTCTTCAAGAACTATTACCATTTACCTACTTGTATTTTTACAAAGGCTCTTCTACTGACACTGTGATTTCAGGTAGTTACCCACAGTGACTTTTATTAAAGGAAGGCTTCGTTGTAGGAATGTCTCTAAATTCCTTCACTGTAAGTAATAACAATAACCTAGTTATTTTTCCTCAAATGGTCTTATTGTTTGTGAGTCTTCTATTTATATCTCAGTCATTTACCAGTCCTAATGACTCTGTGGCAAGATTTTTTTCTTCTGTGTTTAAGAAACAGCATTACCCCAACTTTTTTCCCCTAGTAAAATATTCCTAAAAAGTCTTTTTTTTTTTTTTGCTTAACTTAGGTTTTATGTTTAACTAGCTAAAGGTTTTGGTTCATTGCTGGTTTCTGAATTTGTTTTTATTTTCTTTGTTTGGAAGAAAGTTCACAATTTTGAAGGTTTGTTTTTCCTTTCCTTTCCTTTCCTTTCCTTTCCTTTCCTTTCCTTTCCTTTCCTTTCCTTTCCTTTCCTTTCCTTTCCTTTCCTTTCCTTTCCTTTCCTTTCCTTTCCTCTAAAGCTTAACTTTACTGCAACTTCTTCATTGTGTTAACAAATTTTTTTCATAAGGAATACAGGTTTACCTTCAGATTAACAAACTCCATACCATTTCAATTGTTCCATTCTTTTAACTGCTCTTTTGACTGTTTGTTTAACACTGTCACGTATTTATGACGATCTTTTACAAACTGATGCTACTGCAGTGATTTAACTTAATTTTTCTAAAGACTTTTAGTGTCTGTATGTCACAATTGTTGCTACAGAGAAGCTTTTTATATTAATGCTCTACAGACAGAAGCTCTGTCAATGTCTGGTTGACCTGACTAGTACTCAGGTCTGCCTCCAGAATTTCCTCTGCCTCTGTATATTCTTTGAATATTTGTTTCTGAAAGAAGTTATAAATGATAGATCAAAATTTATTGTTTTTGATAATTTTTAATGACTTTAAGCTATGTTTAACTAGAGTATTATTCCTCCTCTAGTAAAACTTCCATTGTTAGTGCTTTGTCATTTAGACTCTGGTATTACTGTGCTTATAAATTTTTCTCTTTCCGTCAAATTTCTGATGCATCTGTTCTCTCACTTAAAGTAGACATCCTAGTCCACCAATCTTGGTGTTTAGGCTTTTAGCATTTATACAGAAGTAGCTATAAAATTGGCATCTCATGTGAATTGATGATAGAATTTACATTTGGATTTTCCAGCTAAGTTCCTGGATTTCACATCTGATATACACTACTTAATTCAAGGAACAGGAATTGCTCCATTAATTCACTAGCACCTTTCACATTCTTAAATAAAGGAAATGTATACTTGTTCACAGAAAACAGCTCTTTTTCTCTACAGGGCCATATGACAAAGTACTACTCGTGCATGCTGTCACTGAAAAAAGACATCAGATTTCAGACAAGAGATGTGTGGAGAAAGTAATGTAATAAATTAATGTAAATGTGAAAAAGTAAAGTAATAAATGACAGATCATGCGGCTGCAGGAATGAGTGCCAAAGTCTATAGCTACTGTCAAGACTCCTTAAATGACACATCTGTAGAATATAAAACAAAAAAACCTACATGGAAAAGGCACTTCTAGTCCTCACTGTCTGAGACAGTGGTGAGGAGTGTTTATTGTTATTCATGGAAAATCATTACCAATTGACAAGCCAAAAAACATACCAATTTCTGCCAGAAGAACTAATTTTTAAGCTGTTGATATATCTCTTCCATGACTTTCCTTATGGAATGTGATTTGGATGATCCCTTCGCCACAGCAGGAGAATGACAAGCAGACAGAGCAATTCACTGCAGTGAATGGGAACTTTAAGATCAGTTTGAGGGGATCTAGCTCTATTTAACATATATTTTATATATATTTAATTGTATCTAGGTAGTGAACAATGTGCAGGTTTCTGCTGTTTATCTAACTGTTGTCTGAACAAACTAAGTCACACATAACTTAATATATTTATTTAGAGCCTCACATCTGTTTTTCAAATCCTTAGCGAAACTAATCATTCCTTGTGTTTTGAAATTGTCTGGAGCAACCTCTACTGGCTACTTAGGTTTGAAATGGTCTTGATTGAAACTACTAATTCAGTTTTGTGTGATGTACTGTGTACTTCTACCGTCAAAAACACTGAACCTGCAGTACCTGTATGTTAAAAAGTGAATTATATGCCAAGAAAGATCAGTATTTATTAAGATGTGTGTGATTTTTCAAAAAAGATAGAATGGAAATCTATTTAAGTTCTGCATTAGTCAGTCTTTGAATAAAGCATTCAAGGCTCTCACAGTACCAAATCGAAAGCTCAAGGATACAAATTAAAATAATTCAATGTATTTTTGAGAACTTTGGATTTAGATTCAGATTTAACTCAGACTCTATAAATATATCAGAGGGAACATTTTATTTTAAAGATGTTTTTATTTTTGATATTTCATCAAAAATCAAATGCTAATTTATTTTTTCATTTAAGAGATAAATATTGATAGGATATATATTTTTTTCAGAGAACTCAATTTTAAACCTGAGAAATTAAAACTATTTATAGGATAAAACTGGACTAACTTGAAGCTGAAACAAAAAAAAATTGGATTTTCAAATTCATTATACATTCACTCATGCACAGTAAAGAATATCTTATTCAGCAAAACTCTCCTACTTAAAAAATGAGTGAGGTGATGTACAAGATTATACAATGTAATCTGCAAATTTTGACAAAATGGCAGGTCTATTTTCCTTTTTCTACTTCTTCATAATTAAATTATTCCTGAATCAGTTTAAAACAGCCTTTAACACTTTTGCAGAAAAATAAATTCAGGCATGCAAATCTGTATTTAAAGGAATATTTAAATCATCTGAGTTGTCATAATAAACTAAACTCTGTAGCTGCTCACCCATGAACAACCTGGTAGATAATTCAGTGGATCTATATAGAGATTAAAAGAATCTTGAATAGAGCGTTATCTTTAAGATACTTTAGACTATCTTAAAATCACATTAAAATCACATAGCATTTTTGTTATCAGTAAATGTTTTTTAATTGCTTTTGGCTGAGATTGGGAAGGTATTTTCACAGCATGTACTGTTTAGTGTCCTATACAGTCAAGTGCAGCAGATAATGAACACCAAAATGTAGCCTTTTCTGTTGAATATTCAGGCCCCATTTTCTAAAACTGAAAGATCTTTGGAAAGAATGCCAAATTTGAGCTGCTGCTCATAGCTTATTACCCATTGGATATGTGTATTAGAGTGAGAAGATGGTCATATTATTCCTATTGTAAGACTAAAGTAAGATAAAATGGAAAGAGATTCAGAAGAAAAATAAGACTTCTACATGTTCTTGAAACATTTTTAAATTAGTCTACCTCTGAAAAAGAAGTAATTTTTTACGGAACTCAGAACTGAGAAGCTCTTATCTAAGTCCTTTCCCACTCTTTACAAATATAGTAATTTATAAGCATTATTTATGACCCAATTTAGATTAGTCTTAAATTGCTGAACAATTTAAAATGCAATCAAGGTAATTACCAGTAGTTTATAATTTAATTCTTCTAAACAGAAGCCTTGCCCTAACATTTCTTCTACAATATTTGAATTCAATGTCCATACTTAAATTTAAGGGTTGGAATTGTGGAAAGAAAGACCTCATGACACTCTTCAGAGCTTTAGACCCATATCTTTGTTTAGTTGGTATCTGCTTTTCTAGAATAGAATAAAATCTGTAATATTAATATTTGTCATGTAATAATTCTAGTTGCAAAGCATTAATTTTTTACACTATCTATGCTTCTTTGCATATCAAATAGAATGTCACCATTAAATTCATTTTGTTAGAGAGCTTCACCAAAAATAGTTTTAAAGGGTTACAAACAGAAAAAAGACAATGATCTCAGAATAAGAGATATTGCTTTTCCACATGGTTTATTACATACTTGGGTTATTCCAAAGACATCTAATTAAACTCAAAAATCAGCATAACATATGAATAATCTGCAAACTCATAAGATAGATGTTAAGAAAGTATCAAAAACCCTTCCAGAAGAATAGGTTTATGAATTATTGAGCTGTGGCTTTGGTTTTTCCACTGTTGGAGGCCACTTTGAAATCTAAATGAAACCAAAGATTAATTTCTCAAAAGTCTAAAAATTATCCTCCCTTGGTACACTACTTCTGGCTGGTAAATACTTCAGTCTGTTTCTCCATGAATTTCAAGAGAAACAAAGCTAAACTGAACAAACCAGAACAAACAGACACACAAGCAACCCACAAAAAACCCCAAAAGACTTTATGTCAAAGATCATTCCTAGTTACTGAGGTTGCATTCAACATCTCACAGGAAACAAGGCATGCAGTAACAGGCATGTAGGATCGTGAAACAATTTCTTAAGTGTTGATGTTGACACTGATTTAAAAAAATCAGATAAGTGGAATTTGAAGGAAGATGAATGTCAGTTACAAAAAAGAGAAGAATTTGGTACCTCTTTGGATGCCAATATACTAAAGCCTTAGATCTAACTTTACGAAAGGACTAGGTGCAGTTGTGTTCCTAAAGCACCAGAGAAAAATAATCCTCTGGAAAGACACATTTTTCCCCTTTTCTTGTTTCTAAAGCAAGTGGAATCCTCAATTAAGTCAGAAGCAGACTAAAAACTAGGGAAAAAAACCACTTTGAAAAAAAGGAGCTCTTCCCTCTCTGCCAAAAAATTTCTGAATGTCATGTTTTCTTTCTTTCTTGCCTTCACGTCAAATTTCAAACATTTGATCAAAACTGCATGCAGTATTCAAGGCAGGGACGGGGGACGGGGTGGGGAGGGACGGGACTACGACACATGACAAGTCAAATAAAATTATTATTAAATGTCATCTTATGTAGCACACTCTTCATAGGATGCATTTAAGAATAATATGTTTTACCAATAATCACAGAATTTATGTCCCATGATGTTTTGTTTTCCTTGCAGTACACTTGCATTTTCAAGGTCTTAAGGGAAACATAAGTATTTTAGCATTTAATTATTTTTAATCAGTTAGTAGAATATGCTGATCATTACTCCCACCTGAAATATTTAGCTAAAAAATTTGAACAAATGAAACAGAATAATGAAGTTATAGCACATTTCTGTGAGTAAACCAGTTTCCTACATTTTGCGGTTGGTCCATAAACATTTCTTTTTATTCCTCATTGAACACTGCTTTGAGAAGGAGCCATTTAGTCTCCTATAATTTGCTATGAATGCATCTTGGAAGGTTAATATACACCAAAAAGATAAAGTATGTTAAGGTGAAAATAAAAACCAAGCTGAGAGGTCTACTGGGGGACACAGGACTAAAAATCAGAAGAGAAACCACTTGACAAGCATGTAAAAGTTAAGAAAATACTTGGGTTGGGGAAAGATGCATGAAACAGCTTTTTGACATTATTCTTCTCTGCACAACTATGCAAAAATGGCCCAGACACAGAGAAAAATATTTCCTGAGGCTGTTTCAGGGGAAAAGAGACATAGAGCAAAAGAAAAAAAAAGTACTTTAAAAATTAACTTTTCAAGTGTCTATCCAGTGAAAAACACACCGTCCTGGACTAGGTGATAGGTTGTGCCTCTGTTTCAGGGGAATAGCATGGACCCTAACTGTGAGATTAACAATATCCAGCACCCTGACACCTTAAATTCTTTGTATCCAGCTCTCAGGATCCGTATCCAATTCTGACCTCACACATGGATTTTCCCCGGCTTTCCTCAGTCATCTTAGGGAATTTGACCTAGTTCCCTGTCTTTTTCTCCCAAATTCACTTCTTTTTCTACTGTGTGAGAACTACTATAGTTTCTTAAATGGAGGAAATTAATTTTAATTTCACAAGCTCCTTAAAATTTGGTTTGTCTGTAAATTCGCCTTCTTTCCCATAAAGAAGAGAGGGAACTCAGAAAGTCCACATAGATGTTACAATATTATTCAGACTGTTTCAGGTGGTAATCTCAGTATATTCATTTTTCATATTTACCCTTCTCAATTCAAAGCCTTTCCTTGATTCATCTTCAACAGCTCCCAAGTTCAGTATCTCAAAATTTTGCTAAATACTGTGCAAGAGAAACTTCTCTGGCCATTGCATTTTTCTAGACCAATCTGAGTTACTGCTCAGCCTGTATCCTACTCCTTTTTCTTCAAAGCTTTTTTACACAAAGGACCTGAGTCCCTGTTTAATCATCAAATTACAAAGCTTTTGATCACTAGGGATTCCGAATTTCGGCATCAAAGAAAGAGAAAAATATAATTTCCTCTCACATGTGCTCTATTCTGGATTGGTCATTTGGAATAATATGATGACCTACTGTCCAGGTCTAGTTGTAATTCAACTGCCTCCAAAAAAACTCATATTAGTTATTATTAAAAAGAGTTCTTGAACTTAGTTTGAACTGATTCTGGAAATGTTCATGGCTCTTCAATTGAAATCTAGCTCTAGTAGTTGTGAGAACTGCCTTTCGTCATACCTTAAGGACTCACCAAGACTGCCATAATTTTGTGTCAAATGTATGTTTATTTGTAACCCTGAAAGACTCTTGAAATGAAAAACTACCTCCTGAGATCAGGGGCAGAACTATAGAAGCCAGTACTGTGATCTAGCTCCTTTAAAATAAAAAAAAAATAAGAAGTCAGTTTCAATCAATTATAATCCCTAAATTAAACTATTCATCTGCTATTGACTTCTGTATGACAATTAATTATCTGAGAAGCTTTTTTTTCTCAAACTTGAGAAAATCTACTCCCTACTTAATCCAAACTTTGAAACTATTCTTTTTAACTGAAAAAGATTTATTTTTCTTGGCACTTTGAACTGATATATGGTGGCCAAGTGACTTCAGTTTTGTTAATTCTTTGGAAACCCCTCCTTGGCTGTTCCTGAGAAAGGGGAAACCTGACTCTTTTGCTTGTACTATGAGTGCAGGAAAGGGCACAGAAAGAAAGCATCTACTCTGAACTCTGAAACCTCAGCATAAGAGCAAAAGCTATTTTTTTTTCCTCACCACTAAATGTAGGACTAATAAATGTTGGACTATTTTTTGTAAAAGGGACTTGGCTTTTTCCCCTCCTCGGATTAACATGGTATTTGTTCAATGAGCTTTGCAAGTTCTGTCTCTCTCATGTCCTTTTTTAATTGCAACTCTGAAGTTACACTGTCAAACCACTTTAAACTGCTCATCAGGATCCCTGCCATATCTTCCGCTGTTCAAACAAAATAGCTCTTAAAAGTGTTCACTAGCTTTTTTCCAGTCAAGATAAATCAGAATTGTAGAATCTCTGCCAGATGGCTTATTTGGACTGAAACAGATCAGAGAGCCATCACCCTTGATACTTGATTGGCAGATTTGCAGGTGTGGTGATTTCAAGTGAAGCTGCGTGGCTGACATTGGGCTGGCACAGCTGGAGCAGGAAGCCTGCATGTATCTAGAGCATTAGTGGATGAGCTGAATTAAGGAAAGTTTTGCAGTTATATGTGTCTTTTTATTTATACTGTGAAGTCAGAGAGAAGCCAACAATTTGGGTGACATATTTGAAAAATTGTCCAGTCTTTTTTGGATTGAATAATGGTGACAAATAATTTTTCTTAATACTTGAATTTCTTGGTAAATGAAGTATCAGCTTCTGAGTCTGGGAGTTCAGGACAGAAGTGCCTTGCAGTGAAGAAGGCTGCCTAAGGTTACCTGGTAGCACACAAAGCTGTGTAGTTTTCATGCACAAGGAAGGCTGAAAGATGAAGGGAGACTGCAGGAGACAGAAGTCTTGTTGTAGTGTCTCATCCACTTCACAGAAAAGACAACACAGAGGTGAGGACTTCATCTGAAAAGTTGGAGAGCAACCACACTTATGCGTTCATACTGTTCATGCTTAGTTTTGCTTCTTGCTCTTAATGCCTTATGTATTAACTTTAATTTTAATTCTTTTTTCAATCTTCATTGTCTAACAATCCTCAGTATACAGATTTGGAAGTCTGGTCCCAAATCTGATCTCATTCTGGGACACATCAGTTTCAGCTCTGTTGTTGAATGGAATAATTTCAGTTTTACACTAGAGAAATTGAAAAAAATTATTATCAGGCCCTGGGACAGAGGTAGAAATAAAAATAAATTAATACTCACCCAAAAAAACCCCCTACTATTGTATTAACTTGAAAATATTCAAATGACCATAATAATTAAAATACTAATTCAATGGCTTAAAATCAACAACATTTATATATCAGATATATCACTCATATATCATAGTAATATGTCACATAGTGAGGCTCACTCCTGCATATCCCATTCAGCCTCCCTATTTCAGGGTACTCTCTTAGATTTTGATAATTTTGTTCTTCTAATTTGTACATTTCTTATACTGTTAATTTTCTTCTCAAGAGTTGGCATAATGTTCTTGAAGGAATATGCATGCTCAAGTTTGTACAGTAAGGAGAGGCTCTGCTGATCACCCTAAATGCCCGTGTAGGGCCCACTGAAGCCACTATCATGGAATTCTGGCACCATCTGGTGGAACCTTTACATCCAAAAGCTAAATTATAGATAGGTTTGATAATTTACCTTTCTATCTCCAAAATACAAAACTAAAGTGCCATATCGAGACACGTGCTGTGTTATACCAGGCAGGGGTGAGGGGAGACATGGTTTGTGCACTTACTACCTTTAAAGTGGTTATGAAGTGTGTAACAAGACAATAAGAATTGCCATGCAAAATATTTTGGTTGTCCAGTTACATACACACATACATTTAGAATTTTCTTCCAGACATTGGTGAGTTGTGGCAGGTACAAAAATTGTTCCTGGTTAAAATGTAATGGGGGGATTGAGTTGAACAACAGCCATCAGCTTTTTATCTCTTTAGCAACCCAAAAACCTTGCTTCATACTGCAAGCTGGTCAGTCAGAGGACTCCTATTTTAGGCATTTCACAGCAGTGAAAGAACATAATGTGGATTTTTAAAAGTCTGGTGTCACAACCCCCATCTTTCTTTACACTGCTACAGGTGTTTCTTTACATTCAGTGCACAGGTGAAGCAGCCCTCAAATGTTCCCCAGCTTGTTCTTGATAAAAGCGCATACTTGAAAGTCCTTAGAACAAGGTTATTGAAGCTGCTTCTAAATATAGGGACTGAGGAAGATTTTACAATATGAAACACCACCAGCAGAGGCTGTATGTGTCCCTTCTCAAATCCCAAATATAAACCAGATGAGAAAACAATTGTCTGATGGTTAAATACTACAAGATTTCTGTGAAAATGCCAACAATATAAATTCTCTTCTCATTAGATTTGGCTGAAAAATTCTTTAAAACTAAATGAAACCATGCCCCCAAACTGAGACTAAACCTCCCCGCAGTTAAAAACATTCAGTTAATTTCTTTATTGTTTTCCTTCATCTCTTTATCCTTTTATTCCAATTCAACTTCTAAAAAGAAGTAGCTTATTACATCTGATGCTAATCATTTGTGATCCTGTCAGATCTGGAAAATTTTTCAAGAATATATTATACTTTCCAAGAATATATGACATCAGGCTGTAGTTATTAGATTTTTAATTGAGAAGTTTGGATTCGCTTCTGGGAAGACCTTGAAGTTTTAGATCCTTCTCCAGATAAGTCTTTGAAGCAATATGTAGATGACATTTACACATAATACAATCTCATTTTCATGAGGTTTCTGCTGAGCCATCTGCCCCAGTCAGTCAGCAAGCCATTTATGTCCCTATTGATAGATTGTGTATGTACATAAGACTGCCTTGTAGCTTTTGCAAGTCAATTGCTTAAGGTGGCTGAAAATAAGCTTAGGTATTAGATCCACTCACATGAACACTTTGGCTGGAATACTACTGCTCTTTATGCACAAAAAAACTAATCACAGGAAATGTTTCATAATTCCATTGTGACTAAATAGTGAATCTTATTTCTAAAAGCATGGATGCTTCCTATTCATGTTCCTTGGTTGATACTTGAGAAGGCTTCTGCATCCAGTTTGCTCTGATTCATACAGTTATGTAGGCATTGCCCATTTCCACTCAAGCTTATGATGATGAGTGTCCTCTCTGTGAAAAGTAGTCTTGTAGGAGCAAGGTCACTGTTTGAATACTGGAGTTTTTAAAAGACAGAGATGTTCTGTGAAAAAAGGGAGATTCCTGAAGTGTTGGCTGGTTGCTGTCTTCACTTCCTGTGACCTGGAAGAAGAACAGAGGATAGCAACCATCAGGAGATGCATCTACATCTATCTAATATGAAAATGGGAGTCAGGTAGAAAATAAGCCCATACTCCTGGGATTACTAATCTTTTATTTGACAATGATGACCTTAAAAAGTTTCAGAATTGTTGTACTGCTTGTGGATTTGGGAATTCTGAGGACACAGCCTATTGTAGTTAATTAAACAGTGTCAGGGATCTTCTTGGGTAATTTGATTATCAGTACTTGGACTACCAGAATAGTCTCAGTCTTGGCTCTGAGTCAGTGTAAGAAGCAATTCCCAGAAACTGCTGGTGAGTATGGGCTATGGACTATTTCCAATAGCCATTTTCATGCTTCCAGCCTTGTTTGGAGAGAGACTAAAAGTATTTAGCAGTATGGAGACAATAAAATTCTGCCACAGAACTACAGAATGGGCTCTGGATATTTTGTTTATCAATATTGATACTGAAAAATGTACGTGTTTTCTAGAGCTGTCTGTACTCACATTTCGCATGGCATCAATTTGAAAAAGAAAATAAATTCATTTCCTGTAAAGGCAAAGTTAAAATTTTGGTTAGAAAATTCGAAACAGTCACAAAAATCAATGTAATAATGTATGTGCACTGTTATGTGTAAGTCTGCAATTAAAAAGGAAGTTTTTGCTCTCGGCTGATTTTGTGGCTTACCCTTTTCTATAATCTTAGTGCATGCTCATTGCTTGTCATGTTCTCTTCAGATTAAATTACCCTGCTGTGTTTTATACCATTCCCAAGGCTGTTTTAGAATTGTACAAATCATGTCACAGTAGAAATGCTTGTGTTAATGTATCAACATCCCTGGTTTGCATTTTAACCTCCCTCGAGATCACACGTGACATATTAAATTAACACAGATGGTATCTTTTGTGTGGTGCTGCCACTCCCTGCTCCATTCCAGAAAACTTTGCTGGAGACTGATTCAAGCAGCACAGCCTATTCCCAAAACAGCTGTTGCAAACCTCTCTGTTCCTTTGCTGTAGTCTCCTCTTTCACCTCTTTTCAGTGTCTAGGCTCAGGTTTGAAAACACCAGTTGATCCAGCTCCATCTGCAGGCCGTCTGGATCCCCCAGGAGCTGACAGTGTTAGGAGAAGCCACTCTGCACGCAGCATACTGGAAAGGTCTCGACCTTCCTTGTACTAATGAGGCAGGCTAAATAGATATCACCTGTCAAATCTCTACCTTGTGTGTGATAAGAATATGAATATAATTGAATATTTGAATATTATGAATATTTGAATACTCAATATATTGAATATATGAATATTAGGAACATGCAGATCTGTTGAAATGGTAGGTTTTATCCCCTGGTGAATTTCAGCCTGAACTGTGTGATTGATGTCTGCATTTGAGTAGCATAAACCTCAACCGCTGAGGTTAGTGTTGTTTTAGGGATTAAGAAAGAAATTGTAAATCCACCTTCAACAGAATGGAATTTGGGGCCTTATATTGCAGCATTAGCTTTTGTTGGAATTCTTGAAAGGTTTTTTCCCTACACATGCATGCAATTTCTCTTCAGTGTTTCTTATGGTGAACGTTCATGTTTGTTTTTTCTGTGGTTGAATTCTGTGCTGAGGTCCCTGTTGAAGGAAGACATGAGATATATTATAAAAGGAAACCTTTCAGACTGCATCCTCTGAGGGCTAAGTGTTTGTTAGACCATGTGTGACAAGTCCCAGAACATCCCATTTCAAGTCCTCCAGGACCTTCAGTGTACCAGGGATATGTGAGGAGAGGTCTTTGCCTGTAGTCCCAGCCTAGTGTATCATTGCATTGCATGCAGCTTTGGGATACTGAGGAATCCATTTCTTTCCTCTCTATTCAAGTTGTTCCCCATTGTGGAGAGATTACTCATCAATTACCTTCATGGGTGAAACAGACATGAAAATAAATTATTTTTTTACAAACCCTTCCTTCACCTTGATGTTTGCAGAGTTTTTTTCTTCACATATTCTCACTCCTCCCTTCTCTGTCTTCAATTGCTCTTGTGTAGGGGCTTCCCTCCCTCCCTCCCCAGCTTCCTAACTATGATTTACCAGAGACGTTATCAGTCACTGTGATGGGCTCGGCCTTGGCCAGCATCAAGTCCAGTTTGGGGAAGCTTCTAGCAGTTTCTTATAGAAGCCACCGCTGCTGCTCCCCCACAATGGGGAAATGGCTCCTGTTTTATCCAGACCATGATCTCTGGTGATCTGACAAAAGCTTGGTGCACAGGACTTCACCCAGTGTAAACCAGTCCTACTAAATCTCCTTCTCACTACTCTTATAGGCACAGTTGTGCTTACACAGGCTCTGCAGTAAAATCACTGCCAGAAAAATGGGTGGTCCCAGCTATTTCTCATATGGAAGAGGAGACGTAGGTTATGCAGGCATCAGAGAGTCTCTGTTGTTAAAAGAGCCAACATAGTTCAATCTTAAATCCAGAACTGATGTTTGCAATTTTTGGAACTTTATGTTTAGCATCTTTAAAAAAATTATTTCTACAGTATATCAATGATTTGATTTCAGAAAGCACTCACCAATAAATACTAGATTAAACCTCAGACCTTCAACCCGCAAGTTTTGTGTGTCTGTCAGAAGAGAACTACCACGGACCAAAGCCATCTTTGCTGGTTTGCATCAGCAAAAATACTACCTCACACTGCCAAAAATCTCCCAAACTCTTCCAGGCTAATGTGAAAGCCTTTTCTGTTGAGGAAACAAGACTGCAAAGTGGCTCTGAGAACAGGGTTAGCAAGAATTGCTCCACACTAGATCAGTGACCCTGAGATTTGCATTGACCATCATTCGTCTTGTATAAAAGCCCAGAAAAATCTAAACAGAAGTTACTCTTTATTTAAAAGTAAATCTAAGAATATCATTGTTGCTGATAGTGAGGTAAGAAAGTGTTATCATGTTTTACAGAGAACCTTCTGTTAAAGAAAATACAGTACAACTTGTAATCTGAAAAATAAATCAGAAAATACTAGAATTTGGGGATAAAATCTAGGCAACATTAAGAGGAGAGAGTCTTATTATTGAAGGTGTTAGAAATTTGGTGGTTGAACCATAAAATTTTTAAAGCGGGAAAAACCCAGAAGCCTTTTTTCAGACCTCAATATTTTTAACACAATCAAACTGATTTCTTTTCCCAGCTTTACCTTAAATAAAAATGTCATGTGACACCTGAAATAAATAAGATTGAATTTTCATTTTGTTAATGATATAGAAAAACAAAACATGTTGAGATGCCAAGAACAATCTTGGATAGCTTGTTTTCTTTTTGCTGATCATTCTTAAGTAATTTGTGAATACTTTGAGGCATATTCTGCTTCATGTTTATCACATTTATAATTAACCAGATTTTCACCACCTTGATATCAAAGAGCCAGTAGATGGCAGAATGGGTTTATTTATTGTTACACTGAGCCCAGCTACCTCTGCTCATTCAGAGAACTAAACCCTATAGAGAAAAATATGTTTGGGCTGTGGTCCACCATGTGGCTCCAGCTGACCTTATGTTTCCACAGTATTGCAGTTGTATTGCAGTTTTTATCTTTTCCATTAAAATATTGAAAGACAAAATACTGACACGCATCCTACATGGTTTTGGTTTGGGGTTTGTTTGTTGTTGTTTTCTTAAAATACACCTGTGTAAGGAGGACTTAAAAATGTGAACATCACTGCTTTTCTGGAGCCTTAATGGAAATTTGTAGGAAAATCCCACTTTTGCCTGACTTCCAGCCTTACCTCTAGCCACAATTCTTGTTGGCATCCATTGAATGAATAAGTTTGTATCACATTTGGAAGCTGATTTCTGGAAGCTTCCCTGGTACAAGTATCTTATATCAAAAAGAAACATTTATTGATTTTTTGAGACACTGGTTTTGCTCCTTCTGCAATGGAATTAAACCAAAACTTTTAGAAAGCTGTCAAGATCAATTAAACAATGAGGAAGCTAGAAAGTAGCCCTCTCCTGTGGGTGTTAGCCTTGGGGGTGAAGTATAGTCTGTGAGATGGAAAGTCCAAACCCAAATTCCTGTTCTGTCTGATATACTTGACCATCATTCATGCTGGGATGGGTTGGTCATGCTACCTTGGACTTCCATGTAAAATTCTAGCCTACCTATAAGGAGTATCTCCAGTTGAAAATCTCCATGAAATTGGTATAGGCCAGAAATTAACACTTAGAGCTTTGAAAATCTCAAGTGGTGCTTGCTATACCACTGGCTGAGGCTGATTGATTAAAAGATTCACAGTGGAGAACTAAGGAAAGAAAAGTCTTCTCTCTTTTTATCTCTGAGTTTATCACCTAAAAACTGTTGTGTTTTTCTGTTTCAAGGAGCTACAGCCAAACTTTTTGCTTGTGACCCCAGAAATTCTGCCTTAAAATACACTGTGCCATTTCATTTCATCCTAGCAGAATAAAGGAGTAGGCTTATTCATAAGTTTATTTATTTGAGAGAGGGAAGCTAACACTAAAACACAGGATATTTTATAGGAGCTCTTTTATAGGATCTCTCATTTTGTTGTTCTTGAAATTTTGTTTTTCTTTCTTTACATTTACTTTACTATAGACTTCTGGTCTTGGTGAGGGGCCAAGTACATAGAGATTAAAGCCATGAGCTGAGTTGCAAATCAGTGCTATTCTTTTAACGCAGAACTAGTTTACTAAGTTAATATTTATTTAATCCTAATGAGTGAAATTTGCAATATAAAGTATGCTAGGGCCATGAAAAGACAGGAGGCCAGATTATAATCTCATTAAATGAAAATAAATTGGTGCTATTCCAATATTAAACAAGATCAGAATTTCATCTCCTGTGTTGCAGGCTAGATCCACAGAGGACCTACTTGGTTGTAATGCTTTAAATCTGAGCACTTAATAAGGACTAAAGCAACATAATAGAAATTAATTCAGAACCTATCTTCCTGCAGAATTTAAACAGACTCCGATGATCCCCAGTGGTTCAAAAGAGACAGCATAAAATTCGCCATGAAAAGTAGGCAGGCACATTCCCACCAAACACTTAAGGGAGAATATATTAAAATCCCAATAAATAGGAGCATCCTGAAAGCTAGAGGCATAGGAATGCCTCTTCACTCTTGAGAGTCATAGCCACGTTTTACACCTTTTCCTGTAAAGTATGGCATGGTGTAGTCAGGCTCTTCTGTTTTACATAATAACTCAGTGTTTACAGTAGCAGTTGCTTAAATTACAATGCAGAAATTATATGGGCAACAGGAAAGAAGACACAAAGATTTTACCTGTCATATTCTATTGCTTTCTTCTCTCTTGTCTCTTGCTGTTGCATTGAGCAATTATTTCCTTTCCTTACATTGAAATTCCCACAATTCCCACTTAACCTGGGGAACTGGAGAATCAGAGAATTATAGAACAGTTTGGGTTGGAAGGGACCTTAAATATCATCTTGTTCCAAACCCCCTGCCATGGACAGGGACACATTTCACCAGACCAGTGTGTTCAAAGTCCCATCCAACCAGGCCTTGAACACTTCCAAGGATGGGACATCCACAACCACTCCGGGTTAACCTGTTCCAGTGCCTTACCGTCCTCATAGTAAAGAATTTCTTCCCAATACCTAATCTAAACTTACCCTCTTTCTGTTTAAAGCCATTATCCTATGTCCTCTCACTATATGCCCTTGTAAAAGTCACTTCACAGCTTTCTTGTAGGCCCCCTTTAGATACTGGAAGGCTGCTATAAGATCTTCTTGGAGCCTTCTCTTCTTTAGGCAGAAAAATCCCAGCTCTCTCAGCCAGAAGGACTTGTCCTAGAGGCTGGGAAATTAGAGCCCAAATTATTTTGTATCTGCACATGTACTCATACAACACAATGATTACACAATATTCTTACATGAAACAAGACTACTCTCTTTAAAAGCAGTTAGCAAATAAAAAAACATCTGTTGTTACTGGATGCTTTGTTTAGTATCTTCCAGGGTGGGTACCAAGCCAAGGCCAACAGGAGATCTGGGGTCCAGAAAGCATTTGCCACCTCTGTATTAATAAATGAAACAAGCTGTGAAATGCTCCCAGTCAGCTACATGGACAGTTAAAACAATTCCTACCACAACTGTGGCCTGGGAAGGCTAGTGGTGCCCAGAAATATCTCCATGGACAGCTCGGGAATGTGAGCATTTGAGGGGCCATTTCCAACATGCCACTTTCCTGCCTCCAAAGGGGCTTTGGATCCTGGAAATTTTATGAACTTCAACACGAGATTCAGCATACTCTGTGTTGGTTTGCCACAGTGTCTGGAAATGTTCCTGAGTGTGTTGAATTCCCTAGCCTAGAGCAGAGCATATTTCCTTGCTCTCAGCCAGGGCAGACCACGAGCTGAGGCAGGGGCCTTTTGAGCTGTTGTCCTGCCAGGCAGTCACCTTTCTAAAGGCTGTGCTTTTTGTGTATTGCCACAACTAGCAGCTGAGCAGCAATTTTAAGTGCCATGATTTTTGATAGAGTGTCCTAGTCTTGTCCTAGGCTTGGTTCTGTTTTTCCAGCAAAATGTCTCCAGCCTTCCTATTCCTTTAGTTTTCCTTGAGAGGAAAGGATGGAAGACAAAATAGGGGCTCAGAGAGTGCAGCCATGGGGGGTAAAGCTCAGAAGCCCTTGCTTTTCCTTGGAGGAAGCTTCTTTCATTGTCAGCAGATGGGAAGGGGAAATTGGGGTGGGAGGCAGACTGCTGAGGGCTGCTTTGATGTTGGCCTGTTTGTTTTCTTTCTGCTTCCTGGACCCCCGCCCGAGGGGCTGGGACCATCAGTCGTGGAAGAAGCACAACAGGATGGCTGGCAGCAGCCTGCAGACAGGATGGCAGCAGATGCCGACGATAGGAGAGGGTGGCATCAGCTTAAAGCAAGCAGGGAAAACCTGAAAGGGTGAGATCAGAGAGTGAAACAGACAGATAGAGAACTCTGGTTAGGCTGTAGGTGCCTGTGGTGGGGCAACAATGCTCATTCAAATGAGGAAAGCATAGGTGGAGAACTTTGGGAAGCTATGCAGCAGAGCCTTCCATGAATTTGTCTGAAAGTGACTCATTTTCAATCTGACACAGTTCAGCTGTTTATAAGTGAGGACATCACATGCTAATGGGGTATGGCCCTAAAAGCCCTCAGCCAGCACAAGGCCAGTGGGTGTTAGGCAGGGTGCCCTTGAGGGTGGCTCCACTGGGCACCAACTCACTTCAGCCACGTTTCAGGCAAACCAGAAGCCACGACAACTTTTTGCAATCTCTGTGACATGTCACAGGACAGACTGGAAAGTCCTGAAGTATTTTCAGACATTTGCAGGTTTTTTTATTCCTTAACCTTCTTGTTTTTACAGTATCTCATGGCTGAGAAAAGGTCATGGCCAAGATAATCTCACATTGACAGGTAAGAAAGCAAAAATCTGGATTCTTTCAGGTTACTTATAGTTCCACTGTGATACGACACAACTGGTCTAATAAAAGAGAAGGTGAATTAGGTCAGAATTAGTCAGTCAGAATTTCCATCAAGGGTTTCATCTTGAAAATGGTCACCCAGGTGGATCAAGTCACAAAATGTCAATCTGTATCTCACAGTAGCAAATGGGACACCCTGGTTGTGACTGGTCATTTATGACATGCCAGTAGATACCTAAATGCAGTGCCTGTGCTTATGTTCTGGCAGATACTTACTGGAAATATAATTTACAACTTTTGGGTCAACTCCAGAGTGACTGATAAATAATGACAGCTTTAACTGTGGCTTTCTGTTAACATTTAGAGATATTTTCCTCCAAAAATGATAATTCTTGTCACTCCAGTCACTCATATCTTTGTTACTCAGCTGATATAACCAGCACTAGAGGATAAAGTAGGTATTATGCAAAGTAATAAGAAAATATGAAGTGCAGTGTAAAAACATGGGTCTTCTGTTAAAAACAGTGACAGTGAAGTGTTTCCTTCCAGGAATACTTCCCCTGACAGAAGTCAGGGAGATGCACATGCAAAAAAACAGCAGTGATCAAGCCATGGTGTACTTGCCCTTCTGCCTGTGACAACGTCTCGGCTTCAGGAAGACGTGATAAATAGTATGTGGATTTGGAGAGAACTCTGGGCTTTAAGGGAAAAAATCTCAAAGGAAGACATATTGCATGTCTGATATCTGAGCTACAGAAACTGTGTGACAATGTTACTCTACATACTGTAAGAAGGCTTGAATTACAGAAGTGAAATTAAAGCTACTGCTGTTTTGTGGAAATCTCTTTTTGCTGAGGGAAAATGAGAAAGAGAACAGCAGAGGGCACTATTTTGTTTTGTGAAAAATCTGATTGCAAAGTCATGTCAAAATTGGGAATTATTTGTGATACTCATGCTCTTCCCTTTTATTTTGGCATTTCCAGCCTTCTTAGAGAGAGCTTGTCTACTTTCAAAGAGCAATAACATTAAATGGTTGTTTTGCTCTGTGTGCAATTCAACATTGCACTGATCACTGGCATACACATGATTAAGCATTAGGGCAGCCCTTCAATACTTGTCAAGCAAAACCAAAACAGTACTGAATAACTGGATCTTTGCACTCAAGCATCTCTTGCATTCAGGTCTCAGAGGCCTTTGATTGGGACCTGAAGGTCCAGGCCACTCGTCACACTTTGCAGGCATTTGAGAAATTAATAGTTCCTGTTTACAGCTCACTGTAAAATTATTAGACATAAGGCTGCCAGTAAGACAGTGAGACTGAGAACATCATATATGCACATACTGGAGCTATGCACTTATAACAATGCTTTTTTAATGGAGTGTTTATATGTCAGCCAGGAATACAGGACTTTAACAGGAACTCTAGATACCACATGTAGATGCCTGGTGGAGAGCTGTGGCTTAGCTGTGGCTTCTATTGTTAATTCAGAGGGTAAAATGGCACAATGTGTAGAATGGGATGTTCAAGTCAAGGAACCATCATTTTCTAGGGGAAATCAACCTATTAGGAAATTCCTGTCCTCTTATTATTGGTCACAAGGCTGTGTATCCTGATACAAGCACAAAACACACACACACATATATACATATATATATGTATATAGATGTCTTTTGTCAGTAGTGTATTTTGTCCATTTTACATGATCTTATAGATCAGGCCTGTTGAACACAGCTAAGAAAAGATACAAAGTTTTAACAACTATGTAACTATGTTTTGGACCATGTGACAGGCAAATAAGTTGCAGAGTAACCCAAATATGTTACACAAAGTACACCAAAGAATTTATTTATTAACCTTGAACTGTGGGGTTTTTTAAAAATCATATAATAACTATAAAAATCTGGAAAAAAATTGAAATTTCTAGCACAGGTATTGGAGGTAAGCCAGGCAAAATCTACATCTGCAAAACGAGTAATTGCCTACACAAACAAGGCTTGTGGAGTACAATTACCCATTTTGCATGGGGAAAGCATACTACTATGAAAGCATAGATTCAGCTTGAGGCCACAAGACTGACAACTCCAAAATCTGATAGAAAATTAGAGATGTGAACAAGTTTGGATGAACAAGCACCAATGCAATCCCCCTATAACACTCAAACCAACCCAAATGGGAAAATAGATGGTGGGAAAAGATAAAACCCACTATTTTTGTTTTAAATAAGCATTTCACAACAAAACAAAGCACAAAACTCTCATCCTTTTTGCGTTTGGCCAAAGTTAAAATAGAAACAACAGAACAGTAGGGGGAAAATCTTGTTTTTCAGAATAACTGGACTGAACAGACTGCTTCAGGGCTCAGGCTCTTAAAAAATGTCACACTGAGTCTCTTCAGTTGAATCTTACAGGAGAAGGACCAACGTACTGGCTGCTCTTCTGACTTCGGCTTTAGAAGTTTCAGTGCTCCTCTTGCCACCACACTGCACTGAGTTTTGTTTGTGATTGAACATGCTGGCTGCATGGATGTTATATTCCAGCTGTGTCCTTAAAAAGACACATAGGCCCTAATTGACCATCTGGACCCTAGCCTTTTCCACAGTCTGTCCACAGAAGTCTGTCTGTCTGCCTGCATAATTTTTTGACCTCCAAATGTAAATTAATAGTCTGGGCACCCTTAATAGCCTTTCTTTTACCTGTATTGTGATCTACCAGCATATTTGAAGAAGTGTTATATTTTCAGTCTACACAGACGTTAAGGAGGCCTTGGAGTTATATTGTCTCATCTGTGGTTATTCAGCTGCAGAAAATCCCCTTTTCTGTGATACAGCTGGAGCCCAATTTACCACATTCCAATTAACTACCTCTGTTAGTTTTGATGTGGTCCATTGCTTTTACCTGTGATGGAGTTTTTCTTGCACCCAGAGCCAAGTGGTTAGCCAAAGTTCAGGATCTTACAGGTTTAGGAAAAATCATAATGATGTTTATGTACAAACAAGTTATACATAACCCTATGTCCCTAACCATGGCAAAAATGAAAAGCAGGTAGATTACTTTCTCAAAGTATGTAAGAACTCACATAATATCAAAAGGTTTCCCAGAAGTCCTTTGCTGAAGACTTTCTATGTGTCCTCTCAGGATGATAATTTCAATTCCTTTGCCACTTAACTGGGGCTATGCAACTGAAAGCCAAAAACTGGTGTTTAGACACTCAGTCCATTAAACTCTGAATCTGACCTGACCTGTTTTCTTTATGCTAAGCCTTTTCAGGATCCATCAGGATCTCTGCTGAGAATCTTTTACCTCACTTGAGTTGTGCAACCTGTGTGCATCCAAGACAGTCAATGGCAGCTATGAGAAACCAACCAACCAACCAACCAAAGAAAAACCCCCAAAAACCCAAAAACCCCAAACACTCAAACAAAACAAACTATAAAACAAAACAAAACAATTTAAACAAACAAAACCCAACAAAACCAAACAACATGCCGCCCCAGAAAAGAACCAAAAAAGCAAAAACAAAACAAAACAAAACCCCAAACCAAACCAAACCAAACCCCCCCACAGCCCAAAAAAAAAAAAAACCAAACAAACAAAAAGACCTGACATCTCCTGTGTTCAACTTTTCTGTCATAAACTAGGTATTGCTGAAGAGGAAAGGAGGGATTCAACAGGATATAGAAAGGACGAATGTAGTTCAGAAATGACATCCTGAACAAATAAGATGATCCATTGTGAGTGCTGTGCTTTTGTAAACCTGCATTTTGCCTTATTCTCTTCACCCTGTAAGACATTAGAATATCAAATGAAGTACAAAAAGCTGATGTCCATAAAGTATGCTGTTCTGTTCTTTCTTATTCTCGTAGTGTTTATACTAGATATTGCACCATTTCAAACTTCTTCATTATAGTATCCACATGCTCTCCGGGCACTGCATTTCACTCTGAGCTGATCTGTATGAGTGGAGAGTGGTCCTTTCTCCAAATTTTTCTGCATCGTAGATATGGTCTGTGATGAAAGCAATGAGCAAGAAATAATATTCACTTCCTATTCTGTGTTCTTTTTTTCTTGTTGAAATTGACGATGTAGTTGTGCATAGTGTTTTCACTTTCTTGGCTGCTCCCTTAGAAAATGCAAAGAAATTAATTTCACTGTGCTGAAAAGCCAGAACAGAGCAGATTTCCTGCACTGCACTACAAAGTAGGGTCATGTTCTAGAAATACAGGTCTGAGAACAGTTTGTTGCCTCTCACACTATTTGCTGCTCTCTGCAGTACTGTTAAAGACCGGACTGACCACCGCTCATAAAACTCACCCTTGTTCTGAGAGCATTTGGGATCCTTAAGAAACAATCATGCTCTGCAGTAGAGATTTAAAAACTTAAAAGGTGCTTAGACCTCATACTGGTCTTTTGCACAGGAGGCATATTTCATTCAGTATAAGATTTTTCTTTTTTTTTACAGCAGAACCTACTTTTAATAATTGGCCTTTCAGATTGGTTGAAAACTCCTGGTCCACTTTGGCTATTAATCTTCCTCAGAACGCATTTAGGTCATTATTGCTTTATATACTAAAAGCAGGTAACCACAATACTGTATGTCTTAACAACTTCTGGGGACACTGTAGCATCACTGTCTATGGTGTCCTTTTTCTGGTTCCAAACTAAAATCAAGTACCTGCTTGACCCATGTGACTTCAAAATATTTCAGGGCTCATTTCTGCCCTGAGGGATGGATTTTTATTTTTTTTTTAATTTTTTTTTTTAAAGAGTAGTTCCTATGGCCACATCTGGATTTTCAATTCTTTTGAAGCTAAATTTCAGGGGGTGCAGTACCACACAATATACTTATTCCAGCTTAGCCAAGTCATTTACTTTAAAAAGGCCCCACACTTTCTTCCTATGCTACACTGCATGCCTTTTTGTTTTCACAACTGAAATAGATCTTAAAAAGTGAAATCTTCTGTTTTTTAGATAGAATGACCAGCATGCAGCTGTACTGGTATTGATGCTGAAACTTAGTACATTATAGATAAGAATTGTTTCCAGGTATGTTAACAATAAAATCTTTCTCTGAGGTAAGGTGATGAGTTCATATTTACACAGGGAAAATCAGATACTGAAGCAGAATACTGGTCTCACTCTTATGGCTATTTTTTTTTGTTGGTCCCATATCTTAATATAAACATAAGTTTTGTTCTTTTTTCATGTGGTAAGATTATTATGATTAGCCATCATTAGTCATTTACTGTTTATTGTACTGATACAAAAAGTAATGAAAAATTAAAAATCTGAGAAAAAAATGTTTTCAAAAGGCTTGGAAATTTTGCAAGCTTTCCAAAGCTCAGATAAGGTGTTCAGAAATCTCTTGTTCTATCCAATTCACCTTCATTGCCAAGAACTGAAAAAGCCCAGATTCTGTTGTTCTTTCTGCTTCATGCATTTATATCTCATGTAGAACATTTTTTCATAGAAAGAAGTCTCTAATCATTCCTGCAGTTATTAAAGAGCTGCCAAATTTTGGCCTGAAATCCTTTGTGTCTTTACTCCACTCATTTATCTAACCATAACCTCTCCAGACAAAGTTAGAAAATACTTAGTTAAATATGCAGTTATAAAATATAAAATTGACCTGAAAATATTGTAAGTTCCTTTCGAGACCTGAGTTCAGGCTTCTGTTATTTTTATCTTACAACGACTGAAACTCCATCTATTGTTACATATTTTATAGCAATGTTCAAAGAGAATCACAGAACCTCTCACTTCAGTCACTGCGTTATTTTTGCCCCAGGAAATATACACCCTCAAATCCAAGCTCTGGAAGTCAAATAAAGGAGGAAATGAACATACCTTTTAATCTGGAAAAGTAGTTTAAATATAGTCGTACCTCCCACTGAAACCAAAAGACAACTTTTCATATGTCTCTACATGTTAAAAATATACTATCAGATATCGACTATCAGATTTTAACCAGCATGTAATACGAGTATTGCAAATATTGAAATCATGTGGATGTAAATTTGGAAGGAATCTTGAGAAATCCCATAATCCAAAGCCCTGCCTGTTTTGTGAGATCCATATGGCTGCAGTATCAGCATAATTATTTCTATCTTCAACAACATTAATCCTCAAATATATCCATATGGGTGAAGCACATACAACAAATCATTCATGGGCAGGAGTAGTAGGAATGAGCTGGAACACACTGGAGTTTCCAGAAGTCACAGATGTTTCCAGCCAAGGAAGGACCAAAAGTCAGGATTCCCTTGTCCCTGCCTGGTCCTCCTACCTGACCCTCCTGTCACTTTCCCAGGTGAGACAGAAAATTTGAGATGTAGCCTCTGAGTAACCTTACTGAGTGTGTAACATGGCATCAGATTCATAGGAATATAGGATACAGAAATAGGAGGCTGCATTGCAATTCCCTAGTTCTGCCTTTCTTTACTACTTTAGTACACTCTTGCTTGGGTCTTTTACTCTAGGCAGTTATCATGATCAGATTTGATAACTCCCTCTCACCCTGAGAATATTACTAAGAGTAGACTTTGGTCCACCAAACAGGGAACAGAAATGCTGCACTGTGTCTATTCACTGCTGTGAAGTATCCTTATAATTTGCAGTGGCAGTAAAAGCTGAAAGGAAAAACGAATAAATCACAGCGATACAAATATAACACCTTCCTCTGTCCATGTCACTGTCTCATTCATTTCTTTTTCTCTGCCAGGTGTATGGGCTGCTCTCTTCCAAGTCTTTCAGTTCAGGCTTCATGAAAAGAAAGAATTTTTCCTAAGATTTTTAAATTACTTTAAATGAAAATATGATGCTAGGACATTACTTTCAGGTGTTTTGGGACAGGGAGGCATCCAGGAACCAGAATTATATCGGGGGAATGTCATAGTCATCAGAGATAACAAGATGTCATATACATCGAAGAAATGGAAGTTGCCTTGTTTGAAGATGCAAAGAAGGAAAGGTGCATTGCAGTCAAATGGATCTGGTAGTAGGTACTAAAGGTAGGAAAGGGACAGAATAACAGGAAGGTGTGCTAGTTTTGGTTGAGAGAGAATTAATTTTCTTCATAGTAGCTGGTATGGAACTATGGTTTGGATTTGTGCTGGGAGCAGTGTTTTAATAGAGACATATTAATTATTGCTGAGCAGGGCTTAGACAGCATCAAGGCTTTTTCTGTTCCTCACCTACACCACCAATGAGTGGGTTGGGTGTGCACAAGGAGTTGGGAGGGGACACAGACCAAAGTGATGTTTCCTAAGTTGTCATGCTCAACAAATGAAGATTGGGGGCGGAAGTTGGCAGTGGCTGCTGGTACTCAGAGACTGTATGGCCTTTACTTGGTTCATGGTGGGCAATTTCTCTCTTTTGCACTACTTGTTTTTCTTGGGCTTGCTCTTATTTCCATTCCCCCCTCACCCCTTGCTGGCTTTTTCCTTTTTTTTTTAAAAATTAATAATCTTATTTTATCTCGACCAACAAATTTTTACACTTTTACCCCTCTGATTCCCTACACCACCCATTTAAGGGGGCTAGGGTATGAGTGAGAGGCTGTGGGGTGTTTAGCTGCCTAATGGAGTTAAACCATGGCAAATGTGGTCCGGACAAAAGCTTGAACACTGATGAATGGCACTGTGGTTAGGAGATCATAATCCCTCCTCAAGTCTTACTAGTTCCCTACTGTCCAAATGCTCAAGATACCCACTTATTTATTGCTGTTACCCCTCAGTGACAATTTTGTCATCTTTTTTGTCAGTGGCTTAAATACCAAAAATACTCTGAAAATTATCTGAAGTTTTCTTCTGTTCAGAATTAATGTGTAAGTCAGTACAATGATAGAAACAACCTTTTTGATATAATTATTTGTAATTATTTTTAAAACCAAAATAAATTGGGGCACAAGAAGGACTTGCACCAGTGATGCAACATAGCCACATAATGAAAGAACAGCATTTTGAAATCACCCTTCTTCTGCTCTGAATTGTAAGTTGCCTGTCACTAAGATGGACCCTATAAAGGCAGCTGATGTTGTGGGGAACAGTTCTTATCCTTGCCTCAGCTGGGAGCATCCAATACAATCTCTTAAATCAAAGTAATCTGTGTCGGTCATCAGTTAGACACTGTACACAAGTACACCTGCTAAAGGGATGTTGGAAAAGGTCTGTGCATTCCCAAGAACAGTGTGTATAAGCTGGAACTCTCAAGAACAGGGAATGCTGCATTATATATTAAAAAGTTTAGGTCCTAGGTAACTCACACTTCACAACTGAAATTAGCAAATTCCTCTAACCTTACCCTGTGCAAGTTTCATATCCCTGCGTATGAAAGAGGGACAATATATACCATGCCTCAAGGAAGTTCTGAAGGTACCCTAAACAGTATTTCTAAAGTAATCGCATGTTTCAGAGTTATGAGAACAAACAAAAACCTAAGAAAACATAAATAATACACACAGAGGGAAATAAAGCCACCACTGAAACAGCTGCTAAGTAAATAAGAACTGCCTGTTCTTGGCATTGGATGGAAAAAAGGCCATGTAGTCACAAAATTACAAATTATATTATAATAAAAATATTATAGGATGCTGAACTAAGATTTTTTCTCCGCATTTTTAATTTTTTAATTTTATATTTATATTTATCATCATTGTACTGTTTGTAGCACAATCAAATGACCATTAGTTTTGTTTGTACTTTGAAGTGCATGATTGTGTCATACAGCAAAAGAATTTTGCCGTCATTCATACTGAATCATAGAATTAATCACAGGAAGCATGACCCTAAGTGAATTATATAGATCATATCAAAAAAATGGAAGTAAAACCTTTCCACTTCACCTCTCTTCACTTCCTGTATAGCACACTGCATAAACTGTTTTTAAATTCTTGAACAAAAGGAGTAATTTCTGAGAAACAATTTTTCAATCCCTTCTTGCAAAACCGGGATTACTTTTTCCTGTTTTGTCTAGTAAGATATTAAGCCTTAGGTGCTGTGGTTTCAGGTGGAAGAATAGTATGGGTAACTGGCATATGATCCAGTCTGTTGGCTGGATGTGATCATCCAAAGCTTCACCTTAATTATAAAGGCATCCCTGGATGAACACACCCAAACCTGTTGGTAGGAATTTGATCAAAATGCCACATGTCTTATCCTGCAGTAAGTCAAAATATTCTGTTTTTTTCTCTACTTTGCTACATACGTATTACATATAAGTACGTACAAAGCATAATATGCTTTGCACAGTGACTTAGGAACAAGAATTTAAAGACATACTGATTACCACTTTCAGGAACCAGGTCTGGGTCCTCAAACACAGGTTTTTAGGAAAAGCTGCCGTGATATTCCCATTTTTAAGAATCACAGTGGTTTTGCCCCATCTCTAACCCTGCTGCTCCCTCAGCCCCCCATCCCCTGAAGAAGATCAGTAGGTCACCCACCCCTCCCCATGGTTTGCCCTACAGCACAATAACCAAACACAACTAAATTCACTCCAGTTAATTCATGCCCCTAAGTGCCCTAAGATTACTCAGAATCCAAGAAGTCATTGTTATCCTTGGAAAGCAGTGGGTGGTTCTTGGGCTACAAAATTAAATCAGTTTAAAAATAGTTGACAGCACCTGGGTTAGCTGAGGCAGAACTAAGCAGAGCTCAGCTTCATGGACAACCAAGAACTATTTCCCTTTTACACCTAGTCAGAACTAGAGGATAACAAAGTAGCTTGACACAACATGAGGAGAATTGTCATTCTGTCACCTGCAACTCAGGAATGCTGCAAAGCTCAGATTGGTGCTGTCCTTTGCCCTTTCTCACTGTCTGAATTCTCAGGTTTACAGTTACCATCATCAGGGTATTAAAGCTCTGCAGGCATCATCTACATCTGTCTGCACCTGGCAAATCCTGCATTCTCCCCCTCATATAAATCCTACTGCTGAAAAGTTGGTTTATACATTCCATGCACTCAGGGTTAACCTTGCAGTCTTAAAAAACTTTTGGCTCATAAGCTATATAAAGGGGAAATTAAAAGCTAAAGGGAGGGGAACAGACAACAATTAAACACAGTAAAATTAATTAGGTTTTTGAAATGTGCTGGTGACCTGAAGAGAAACATGCCAGTTTCTAAAACCTTTCAGTACTTTCATAGGAGATACATTTTTCAGTTTCTCTGCTTTCTGTCTTGTGGTCATTTTGGTCTTGAGTGAAGCCCCAGAGATATATCAGTTTATTCCAGATAAGTATCCATAAGATTACTTGCTTATCTGAACTTTGTCCAGAGCTCTTTGTTTGAGAAATCAAACCATAAATCAACTTCCTTGTGGTATTCCTAGGAATTATTTTTTATTTATTGTTGGCTAGACTGGAGACACTGTAAGACACCTTTTCTTGTAGTATTTTGGGATTTCAGATTGTAGAAAGATTACCACAGGCTCCCAAAACAGATATGGCCACACACACAAAATAAAAAAGAAGGACCTACCACAAATCTCTCAGTGCTGTGCCACTTGTGAAATGCTCACTATTAGGAAGAGGAAGTGAAATTCAGTTCTGTCTCCTGGTGTCAACCAGGACTAATGCTCTGACCTTAAGTGGAGCTATTGTGAATCATCAATAATTAAACTAGAATGGTGTTGTAGTAAAACAAAATTTCAGCTGAAAAATTAGGTTGTGCCATCTTCTCTGCTGATGTCATTGACTGAAGGAAGCTACATGACAATGGATAACTAAGTTTATTTTCTTTTAAAGAATAAAAAGCTGGATCCAGAAGATCCCATCTCCTGTGTCTCAAAACAGTCTCCTAATCATTTACATAGACTTTGGGGTCAATCAAAGTAAAAGATTATGTTAGAATGCACTATTTTTTTTTCCAAGATAGTGGCATGTTTGAAACATTACCACTGCAAACACGCCATGCATGAGAAGAACATTTCCCCAGAGAGATTTTGTCTGGAAGACTGTTTTCCTTTAGTGGTGGAAGTTGATTTTTAGTGGCTTGTACTGTGCATGTTTCAAGTGTCCACAAAATTCTCTAGCTGATTGTAATGTATTTGTTACTGTGGCGTGATCTGAGATTACTTGCTTTCTGCTGTGGAAGGTGGTGATCCAGTGTCATTGCAGTCTCCAAAGCATGCTTTTTGCTTCTAACCATGTTTCTTTAGAAAACAATGTGATGTACTCTGGAAGCAGTGTTTGCAGGAAAAGCAGTAGCAGTTATAAAGAATCAAGGAGTTTGTGTGGTTCACCTTCCAGACTTCAAATTTAAGATCATAAACTTACTGTTCTGGTACTGAGTGCAGTGTTCAGAAATCATCCAATTCTTCCTGTAGAAAGCAAAAGCAACGGGGAATTTAGCTCAGATGGGAACATTGGGAAGTCAGATAATCCTGTCAACAACCTTGTCACATCCTAGCCATAGACAGATATGTCTGCTTCAGGAAAAGTGTGCTAGGATTGAACCATGGTCAAGAAGAGCAGGAGAAGGGTCATGGACCATGCTGCACAGTTCTCTCAACAGCTGTACTAAATACAGGATGCCAGAGGACTGGAGTACTGGCTGGTGAAAGCAAATGAAGGCAGATAAAAAACCCAATGTGGATCTTATGAAATGACTAGAAGGAGCAGATAGCTGGGGAGATACAGGAGGATGGGAAAACAATGGAGGAGAAATATAAAAACTTTGGATTTGACTTCCTCTGATTGCTGAGCCATTCCTCAGGCAAGAGAGGAGCTGGCTCAGACACCACTAAGCGTCTGTAGCAGGGAAGTGGGTTTGTGGCCAAGGATTTCCAAGTTGTCATTGTGAGACTTCTTGACCAGTTGTGTGTCCCTAATGGGCATAGTCAGGAAGAAACGAGGGTATGGGAATTTTCTTCAAAGAAAACAGGAGATGGAGATCTGTGTGAAGTTGATGGGGGGAGGAACAGATGAAGAAAGTAAAGGAAAAAAGAACTGTTGGAAACCCTGAAATGGGACGCACTTGCTGCACTCTGCTAACAATTTATGGAATTCACAAAATACAGCCAGATTAAGTTCTCCTTCAAAAACAAGAAAGAGTAAATATTTCACTTTCTCAGATAGGCTGAAAACTTCCAACTGCAAATTTCAGGCAAATTCATATGCAGTTCCTGAGCTGACAGGTAGCCTAAATCACAGAAGACTCAAAAGTCATCGGACTCTCAGTAAACTCCATATAGTGCCAGAGGAATATCTCTTTAATATCAGCATTAAATCCCCTGTGAAGAAAAATACAAAGGCTGGATTTCAACGGGTCAAATGGTGAGGTTTGGAATTTGGGCACTTCCATCACAACTAGCAATTCCATATTCCCACTACAGTCAACAATGTCCTGGTCAGTTAATTTCAGTCCTGATTCATCTAAACCTCAGTCAGACATTTTAAAGGTCCCTGATGAATCACACCCTTGAAATACCCATTTCTTTCCATTAGGTGGGAAGGGAGTTGTTGGTGACTAACTCAGAGAAGAGCTACACCCAAAATGTCAAGTAAAAAGTCTAGGAAGAAAAAGAGAGGAGGATAAGAAAAATGAAAGCTATAATTTCAAGATCCCCCCATGTGACAAAGATGTACCTAATGAAGACCAGAACACCCAGTTTTATTGCCATAAGAAGGCAAATTCCGTTGTGGATGGAGAGGGGCAGGGAGTTCCCACATTAATTCAGTTCCCACAACTAAAACTGGAATTTGGCCTCTTGCATCAAAGTTTGTCAGAATGACACTTCAAAATCCTTTAGTTTAACACTCTATTCAATTCTGATTTTGCCAGTTGTTGTGCTATTTTATCTTCACAAATCCATATGTTTCACAAAGGATACACTTTTCTAAACATAACTATCTTCAGCTGTTAAATCCCAAGGAATCCAAGTTCAACTACATGACAGACAGACTCCCAAAAATGTTAAAAGTAAGAAAAAAACAGTCACACATATGTTACCTTCAAAAATACTTGTGCTTTTCCAGAAACAGTAAGCTGAGGAGGAAACAGAACATCTGAGGATTTCTTGCGATGTTACACAACCCTGGGAAAAATATTTATAGGGATGGGAATTTGAAACCAAATGGGCTTCAGTTACATGTATGGTAATATCCAGAATACTCCACTGCATACCAGTGTGGTGCTATTAGATTAAGTATTCTCTTTTCCAAATGCAGGTATATATTCATGGTGAATCACTAAGCAAACACATTCAGAAAAGAGTGGATATGAAAATGTTCTCTGTCAGCTGTATAAAAAATTGAAAGTAACATTCCTCAGGTTCAGCAGCTAACCTCAGTCCATGAGTTCTCCCCTTAGAGAAAGTCCTTCCTTAACAATTTGGAAAGGACTGTTAGCTGTCCTTCACAGAAAAGACCCCCAAAATCCAACTGGGAAGTTGAAGTCAGCTTTATTGAGGATAAAGTGCATTTAGAGGACAATAATCTGCCTTCTTCTGTTAGTAATCTCAGGATTACTTACACGAGGCAATGCCTCCCCATCTGGGTGGGGAATGTACTTCCCTTCAAAAGGAAGGTTTCATGGTTATTCACATGCTAATGAATGAAGTCAGCTTTGGGGCAGTCTGTCCTTCATAGTTCTCTATTTTTAGTTTTAACATGACTTTTAGTCCTTATTCAGCCACAGCATTTAGTGAAGACAAGGCACCTTTTGCTGAACCTAGCTGAACTTACTCTTTGAAATGGAGTAAAATTCCCAAAGTCATTAATAATAACTAATATCCCAAAGAAGTAATCTTTAAAGGTGTTATCATGCAAAAGAAAAAAAATCCCCAAACAACATACCAAACCCAAAGCTAACAACACTCCTCCATCTCCTGGAAGAAAATTTCACCACCTTAACTCCCTTATTTCTCTGATTTTATGGTACATAACATATATAGAAAGGAAAGTAAAATGTGAACAGGACCGGGCAGCAAGCAAAGAAATTCTGACTTTGAGACAAGAGGAGTTCACAAGAATGTTGGTAGTCTTTTGTTTTAGCCCTCTTGCAAATGCAACTCCTAAGTTCCCATTTTTGTCAGTGGTGTTATTTCTACCATGGAACCCCTTCAAACATAAAATACAATTGAGCTAGATTCTTCCCATGAGTCTTAATTAATTGGAACGAGAAGGTTGCAATACGCAATTCCTATTCCCTTCCCTCATTTGACAAACAGTGAAATTATTCAGATACAGTTATCATGTACAGGAGAATAAATGATACGCATTTGTCTTATTAATTCTGTCTACTAGAAGCTAAGATATAGCAGAGATTATTAAATCTATACTATTTGTGACTCTTTTAATTTAATAGTTATTTTTTATAATGTATTTTTTGTGAACCAGAATGTAAAAATAACAGAGAAGAAATGCACTATCTAGATTTGTTTTATTATGATGAGTAGAGATTGGGGTTTTTTTAACGAATTTTCTAGGTTTTTATTTTTATAAGGATGGTTAATGTCACTGTTGGTCCATTCACCTGAGCACTTACAAACACTCACCCATTATTGCCTTATAAACCAGAAAGTATGCAGGAGAAACTTTTCAGGACACAGCTGCATGTCCATTCTCTTTGTGAGGCTAAAGTCCTTAGAAAGACTCAGAGAAACCTGAGTTTTGTGTAAGAACTGAGAAGTCCTGCACCTAAATTAATATAATCCATATTACAGTGTGGAAAGGACTACCGTATCTGTGCATAAATTCAGGAAGTACCAGAAATGGGATTATTTGAAATATTCTTTTTGAAAAATTCTTGAAGCAATTTAGTACTATTTGGTGAAGTGCTTGTTGAGCCAGTAATGGAGGACTTTCTTTCTGCAAGTTTCCTCTGCACAAATACCAGAAAAAAAATAACACACAATTCGAAATTCCATGTATCTCCTTATTTTATAGTGTCTCTTCAAGCAGCTCACAAGAGTGAAATACAGAAAGTGTGTGTGGGCCAGGAGTGGGCTATCCATTTTTCCTTCCCTCAGGGGGGGAGTGGCAACCGCTGTTTCTTGGCATTCATTCAGCCCTCCTGCTTTGGCCTAATCAGGAGCTGGAAATGTACCGTGACTAAGTCTCTTTTATACCAAATCCAAACATTCTTGTCAGCGCCAGTATTCAATTTGCATTTTCAATGCCAAAGGCTGGCAGACTAACTCTACCCTCTGTGTAGTAAGTGAATCCCATAGATGAAGGGAAAAACTTATTCAGCTTAATTTAGATTACCAAGGGACAATTCTGTGACTTACTACATAAATTATAGTGAAAAAAATTCACAGAATATGGGGGAAATGGTCCTTTTTGTTTGTTTTCTGAAGAAAAATCTGTTGTGTCAGCAACAGTCTGTAAAAATGATTTTTACCTTCAGACAGGACCAACTATTTCTCAGCTGCTTTTATGAAAATCCTATAGTAACCCCCCATCCCCCCCACTACCAGTGAAAAGTGAGTGGTATAACCATTGCAGAAAGGAAGAATTCAAAGATAGAGGAGGTGGGAAATCAGATTGCTGGCATAGTTAAGGAGGTATTTCCTCAGAAATGTTAAGTCAAATTTCAAATATTTATAAAACTTTAATAAACCAGGTTGTCAGAGAGATCTGGGAGAATTTCTTGATTGCATTACCTGCCAACTCTACTCTATACTCAGTTCCATACTTGGCAGACTTTTTACCTCTCTCCACATCATTTGTCTGTCCTTCTGATGTACTGTATGTGTTCTTGCCTCTCTCCTCATCTTGGCTATCTTTGCTCCTGAATGTGCTTTGTGCATCATCTCTGGAGGAAGCACCATGACTTTGGTAATGTCCTATGTAGTTGTAGCTTTTTTTTCCAAAAAAGGCAAGCTTCCTTCTTTCTCATTGACTGTCATACTCCTTGCTGTCATGGTCTGACTGAGCCTTCTCCTTTCTGTTCATTCATATACCTCTGCACAGTAATTTGACAGTTTGTTTAAAGGCCAGGCTGACATTTTCTGGGAAGAATTCTCTGTTCTTTATTCCTTTTTCCCTGCTCGCTGTTAATCATAAAATCCAAATAATTTCAGATTCCTATCAGTTCTGTGCCTGTCAATTTCCTTTATTCCTTCATTCTTCCTTTGTTTTACAAGTTCTTTCATATTAAGGCATGATTCACAATCCCCTCAACACCTCATGTCCACCTTTTTCTCCCCAAACAGGCAACCTAAACACTCTTCTTCAATCTCTTCTCCAATCTCTTATTTTCTGAATTTATTCATTTTGGTTTTTTTGTGCAGGCTTCGTGTTTTCTCTAGCCTCTATACCTCTGACAAATGGTCTGATTTCAATAAGCTTTCCTCCACTTTGTCTTTCTCAAGGAGTAGTTTTCCAGCTTTTCTTATCCTCTGGCCTTATATTCAGCACTATATATAAAGAGGGCTTTTCATCTCCTGTGCTCTTTAATGTAAATTTCTGGTTATTTTCCTTCATCTGGTGTGTGCTGCTGTCATGAGGTGTCAGAGTATTATCTTGTTTAATACAGAACAAGGCAATAGGGATGTCCAGGGTCCAACGCTAGAAATAAGTGAGCCTGAAGGGACACCCATCAGTACCATTATCTGGATGTGCAGACTCTTGAATCATTGCATGGTGATTTAACATGCCTGTACAGATTGAAAGGTCAGGTTAAAAGGGGCACCTGGGTCTTCCCATTAGGGCTGTATTGCTGCAAAATCTCCAGTCAGGTGCTAAAGGTGTGCATTGCTAGCCAGCTCAATGGCAGTGGGAGGTCCAGGGCTGAATTGACACTGTCTGTTTGCTGTGGGATTATGACTGTGTTGTTAGAGAGTGGAAAGGTGCCAGGCAGGAGCAGTGCCCTACCAAGGAAATTCTGTCCCCTCCCCTCCACTGATGGAACAACAGAGCACCTACCCCTTCTCTTCATTAAACATGGTAACAGACCAGGGTTTGACAGGTCATTCTCTTCTGTCTCATTATTTTCTTGTCCACCTTCCCAGGGAGGATTTGGTGATGAACTCCTTTCTGACTAGTCCAGGGTTTCTTTAGAAGAGTGGAGATCAATGGAAAAGAGAATTGGGTATGAAATGAATTGGAAGTTTAACTAAATTCTGTAAATTGTTTTTCATTGGAACAGAGAGAGCAGAGGATTGGTACTGTGTATTTTGAGACTCACTTTTCTGACACGGACCTTTTAAAATTGGAAGTGGATACTCACTGCAAATATGTTACAAGATTTAAGATTCCACATGGCAAACATATGGTCTGCTCTGCTGTGGTTTAGCAAAAATTCTGTCCTGTTCAGCTATGGTCAGAAGCTTGATCCTGTTCAGCTATGGTCAAAAGCTTGGTCTACAACTTGATTTTAAAGAGCTCTAATTTAAAACCAGAATATAATTTTCCTATAACTGTAGATTTCTCTAAGTATATAATTAAAAAAAATAAGGAATGAGAAGAGAGGAAAATGAACCACTGACGGTGAGCAACCTAAGGATCTCTGTTTTGGACCTCTCTGGAACAGCCTATTTGAGTGCCTGCTACCTGCATCAGGCACAGGTAAGAGTACAGGAACCTGCCATGGCACCCACAGTGGGATACACCCCAAAATTCTGTCTCTGATAGTGACCAGCAACAGCAGGGAGGTGTGGAAGACTCTCTGGCTTCTCTATAGTCATGACATGGATTGAGACTGGAAGTGTAAGGTTTAATGTGTCTCCCACATTTTTTTTAACTTTGATTTTATTTATTGCAGTTATTCTTATGGTTCCTGTAGATGCCCAAGTTGATTAAAATAAATCCTTACTTCATCTATATTACATAGATTTTTCTCTCTGAAATAAAACCAACATTCTAAAATTTGTGGACCAGAAATATGGACATTCCTGTGTAAATTATTGCAGGGCAGATGACACAGAGATGTTGCTTCTTTGTGAAGCTTCTGCTCTGTTTTAACAGTACAACCCTTAGATCACATTCAGTTCTAACACTTCTCTGTACTGCAGAGAATGAACTTTTGGAAGGTTATCCTTAGTTAAGTTGCTCTGGCTGCCAGGGCTAAATTATCTCAGAAGATATGGTTACAGGCCTCCATGAGATGTGCACAGCTTTCAGGAGAATCAGTAGTTTTAACATATGGAAGTTTTGTAGCTCAACATGTATTTGTTGGATTTGTGTCAAGTGCAGACCTCAGTGAAATTGTTAACTCAAAATCTTCCTCAGATGTTGTCAGTCTTGCTGATATGGCAGCTGTAGCTTGCTGGCTTGGTGCCATGGTGCAGGTTTAGAAACTATCTTTTGCTGGCTGATGTGGATTCACAGATATCTGAGTGTTCCTCCTTAATCTTCTCATGCTTTCATATGTAGTGTTCTCCTGGGTGAGCTTACTGCCACTTTGTTTTCCTGCCTATGTGACAATTTTGAAATTTAATTCTTCAAATTCAGTATCTTCCTTTGTGCAGACATTTTCTCTGCCCCCTTCTCTTTGCCCCCCAGTTTAACTGACCAGAAAGAAGGAAATTCTTGTCTTTCCTCCAAACCCATTCTCCATGCCTTTTCTTTCGTCACTGTTGATGAGTCTTCCATCTTTCCAGACACTCAGATTTTCAACCACGAAACTACTTTTCACTCTTCACTTCCTAATATTCATGTTGCCATTCAATTTTATCCTCTTTGCTTCTATAATCTTCTAAATCTACCTATTTTTCTTCTGTGTCACTCATCATTTTGCTCTCATGGTCTACGTCAACCTCCTTTTGTGTGTGCTCCCTGGAATGCAGCTTCCCCTATGCAGCCTACCTAATACTCATCAGCTAAAATAAATTCTTCCTCTGCTGAATCACTGTTGCTTTCTTGCTATAAATCCTTTCTTTTTTCTCAGTCTTTCTACATCCAGTTCAAAGCCCTGACAGAAGTTTTGTTTCTGCTGTACCCTCATGTCTTGGATCCTGTCATGATTGTTTGTCCTTACCATTCCTCTTGGTTCATTGCTGTATCCTCCCTTCCCATCCTTGCATACAGAATTTGAGTCATGCTTCTTCCAGTGTGAAAACTACCCATTTCTTTCACTGAAATGTTTGCTGACATACCACCTTTGTGGTTTTTTCACCCTAGCACTTTCTTCTATTGTGGTGCTTACTGTTTCCCACTGGGAGTTCATTCTTCTCCATATCGTGTCACTACTACTGTAATTAACCAACTTTAACGTTTAAGCTTAGCACTTGATACTGTTCAATTCTGTTTATCTCTGTCTTGTATTTCTTAATTTTAAACTGTATCCCTTTTCTTTGAAGTGGGTATTCTGGTACAGAAATTCTGTTTTATCAGTTAATGGGTAGTTGCTACTGATGTAGCTAATCTGCAGTCAGAATCATAACAAATGCCCCCAAAATCATTAGTGAGATGATAAGAATAATAAATATTTTTCTTTGTCCTTATGGGGGACCACAGCAACCAGAGTAATCCTCCTTTGTTCTGTGTATGTTCCAGCCTTCTGCCTTGCAAGCACTCTGCCAGTTTTTATGTGCATCCTTTGTTGAAAATATGGACAGAAATTTAGCAAGCACCTTTCCACAAGGATTGGGCAGAAGGTTTCTGAAAAATTTACTGCTGTTGAAGTTGTATGTAAAAGTTTTTTGAGGGGAATGTCTGTCTCGGGTTAGAGACAAATTTTCTAGGTGAAAAGCGCTCTGAATAAAGCAAAGGTTTCTGACACCCCCTCCCCCACCACAACAGAATTTATTGGATGAGAGTGGAAAAAACTACTTATTTAACAAAACATGCAGGGTGCCCTGTAAAGCACAAGGGAAGGGGAAAGGGGAAAAGGAATTATTAAACCTGAGTAAAGTGCTGATGAACTTTAGTGTCCTTTTTCTCAGGCATAGCTTCCCCTCTCCGGGGGTCCCCAGGGGTGAGGGGGCTGGGTGGAGTTGTTCTGGTGGCTCCCTGGAGGATCCTTGTCTACTGTCCTCTGGGGCTGCTCGGGTTCTGGGGCGAGAAAGCAAGTGAAGGAAAACAAAAGTCCAGAAAATGAGACGACGAGGAAGCAATCTCAGGGAAAGAAAACTAGCCGCAGCCACAGCAGCAGCATCAGCAAGAGAGGAGTGTCCCTTCCTCCCCCTCACTCCTTGGCCGAGAAACCTGGGGGAGAGTTTCAAAACAGCCGCACCCGGCTGAGCAGCTCCCAGCTGCTGAAATGCAGTTAAAGNACCCGGCTGAGCAGCTCCCAGCTGCTGAAAT